>JAJOOP010000762.1:0-17259 GCA_029582705.1 Solanum chacoense
CATGAATGTACACACAAGACTCAACTTACTCATGCAAGGATCAATTGTGTACTCAAAGACTCAAGTTGTGACACACCATTATCAAAGATTTTCAAGCTCACAATACTTGCTTCAAATACAAGTTCAAGCTCAACAAAGGTATTCAAATGCCCTCACACAAAAGAATGATTCCATTTTCACACACAATGATTTAATCATTTCAAGTTCCGGAATCAACTGCAACGCTCACACTCACAAAGATGAACATAATACATGCTTTCAACCATAGGTTTACCCGTATTTTCCAATCAACATTTGCTTCAGCTCACTCAAGATCAAAAAGGTCTTTTCAAGGCTTGTAATGGGCCTAAGTGAAAAGGTATGGTCATTTAGGCTCGGTGACTTTTATCCTCATGAAATGTGGTGCTCACAACACTTCCTTTCCTTTCCTTTAATCATTTTCTTTAGTGCTCATAAGTCATCCCGTTATTCACTCTCCATGGATTGTTCGGAAGCCCATTCCTTTTTGCCTTTTCGTAACTTTATTCCACAACTCTATCTTTTTCATTCTTTTCTTTTATCTTCTTTTTTTTTTTGCATGGAGAAGTTCCATCTTTTTCAACACCATGGATTAAAGGCGACTTTTCTTGCACTTCTTGACTTGCCTTCTCTTTTCACCACACCCCCAACTTAGGCTTTTGGCCTAAGTTGGCTATTCAATCAACCACAAATCAAGAGGATTATAGGTAGTGGATGAAGAGAGGTCATGTTTTCATCAAGTTTCTTCCAAAGAAAGGTAAGGCTCAAGGGGTGTTCAAAAGAGTTTCACACATCACAAGGTAGGTCACAAAAGAGGTATATGTCAAAGTGCCTAACACTTTTTGAAGTTGCCTTAGATCATATCAAGAGATAGCCTTGCTTAGTCGACCGGACTAACGAGGCAAATTCTAGGTGTTATCATTTCTGGTTCACAGTAAGCTCATCACATAAGGCATCGACACCAAAGTCAAACAAGACTTCACACTTTTGCTAGTGTGCAACGATCAGCACGAGAGAATCAATTTGATACTTGGCTAGTCACAATGAGATGCAAAGAGTTCACATATTGTCTATGTAACTTCGCTTGGTCTCATCGTAGCTGCACATTTATATTCGTCCGATAATGAACACTATTTGAGTCATCGATATTGATCAAAACCGAGACTCAAATTTGCTAAAGAATAGCCACATTCAAGTGCATACAAGAGTGGGCTATTTTTTTTTGGAAGGGTCAAAAATCATTTATAATTAAAGCAAAAGGAGCCACAAGCTCAAACATCCATAGAAAGTAGTGTATAACATAATATTAAGCATAATGACCCAATATATGAACAAAACATGAATATAGTTCACAAAGGTAGGCCTCACTCCACCATAATTAAAACATTTGTCCTCAAATGCAAATAAGATTATCCAAAATTTAAAATAAAGAAAGACAGATAGGGAGGTAAAGAGGGGATCATATCTAAGCAATCTCTCCATCTGTCTAGGCCTCAATGTCCGGTGCAACAGTCTAGACTTGGGCATCAGTGCCCGGAGTCACCTCAGAAGAGTCAGCTCCACCAGAGATAACAAAAGAAGTATTTGCCAGGGAAGCCTGCACAACCGCATTTATCATGGCTACTTCAGTCTCAGTCAGGTCCTCATCTATAACTCTCTCAGTCTCCTCAAGCATCTCCTCATCAATCTCTGGCTCAAACTCGGTTGTCTGCTCTATTCTATCCTCATCTCTGGTGGTAGTCGGAGGCATTTTGGATACATCTAAAATCTCCATTGTTCCAAAGACCATGGACATATCGGTGGATTTCAACTGATTTACATCCTCTCACAACACAACTATAGCGACTTTTAAGGCCATCACCTCTCATGTGGCTCATTGGTCATGCTCACACACCGCTATTCTAGCCTCAAGGGCATCAATGGTAGCTCTAAGTGGTGTCACAACCTCAGTCAAGGTAGTCTAAATCACGTCTAGAATGGAGGTTTCTAGTCTGGCAGCCCAACAATCAGTAGAATGGGCGAGCTGTCCCATTCGGAGTAATGATGTGTGAGTGATTGGAGTCCGGGAGACAGTAGTAGCAGTAGGTTTGAGAGGTAGCGCAGCAACAGAAGAACATGAAGTGTCAACAAAAGTAGCAGTGGCAATAGATGTACCTTAAGGCCCAGGAGCCGGAGTAGGCAAAGATGCCTCTGTAGGTATGGAGTCTGTGACCACTACCGGGGGAAGATCCACCGGGGCTTTCTTCTACTTCTTCTCTGCCCGGTCTTCAAGATATTCAGCTTCAATTTTTCGGATATCAGTGGATGAAGTGGGAATCACTTCCACATCTTTCTTTGCATCTCTGGGTACTCGAGCTTGTCTGCACAATTCAGTGATCAATACTGGGAAGAGAAGTGAGGTATGTCACTACCTTGCCCGCATGAGTATTTCTTGTGCTATGGTGATCCCCAGATTTATCCTTGTCTCCTCTATGATGCAACCCAGACAGGCTACCTTGGCAAGGCAAAGTGTAGACTCATTTTGGGATGGCATAAATGTGCTTCTGATAAAGCTGAACCAGAATCTTGCAGCTATGTTTAGGTCTTTCTTTTCAATTGGAGCCTTTTCTTCTAACCAATTCGGAGTATCATCGAAAATTAGTGGGGCTATATTTTCTAGCTTCTTTGTCCTGATCAGGTGCTAGCAGTGATCATTAATACATGTGGACATGCCCAAGACTGTGTTGATAGTAGAACTATCACAATTTACCTTCCGACCTCTAACAATCATGTAGTCAACCGCTTTGAAAACTATTGCTTGCTGCTTCCTCTGGGGTATCAATGTGATGTATGCACTATAGAATTATCTTACCCAGTTTGGAATATAAGGGCCACGGGGTTTTGTGAAAATTTGGAACTTGTGATATCTGAGGCAATCCATTATATCCAGATACCTGCCGATAACCCCATCAAGAATTGTCCTCAATCCCTCAGTCTTTAATCTATTCATTGATTTAGGAGGAATACCCTGTATTGGTGGTGCAAGCATCATTGCGTGCTCTGGAACTGGAAAAGGAGATGCAGCCTGAGGAGTCCGGATCCTAGATGGATCATTCAACTTTTTAGAACATAGTTCTGCTTTGCACGCTACTACAAGTTCATTGTCATCAGACTCTATCATTTGAGGCTCCTTATGCTCACCTTCACTCTCAAAAGGGGTGTGGTAAGTGTCATAGATGTCATCACTGTCAAAGCTTGCCTCTGGTGATGCAGGTGCCTTGCATTTACCCTTACCTTTCCCACCAGTTGTGCGGAGTTTTGTGACCTTTCCCATGGATGCAACTGCATCCTCATTTAGTGTAATCCCTTTTCTTTTCCTTAGGTGTGGCATGCTTTTCAAGAAACTTTAGACCTAGCCATGTCTACAATCACAATGGGAAATATACTTTAATTACATTCACAGGAACAACATTTTGCAGACAGACTCGCCGAACAAGTCGGCGAGTCGCTAAATAACTTTGGCAAATAGAGCAGGCTCGCCAAAAGAATGGCTTAGAATCTAGACAGGTAGGCGATAGGAAAGGCATTTTGGCGAGTCGCGAATAGCTTTTGGTGATTAAGACGCAGCCCGCCGAAAGTTACGGTGCAACTTAAGCTATAGAGGTGCGGACAAAGAGCGATCAAGAATATCTTCGGCGAGTCGCCGAGTGCTTTCGGCGATCTCAGGCTTCTCGCCGAAAGTTACACAACCAATCATCAAATAAAGCATGAAATTAAAGGCGATATGGGGACATTAGGCAAACCATGGAGTGATTTGGCGAGCTAGACCCAGCTCGCCAAACGGCCCAATGTGCCTATTTTCAACCCAACTTCTCAAATTCAACCCCACAACCCCTGAAACAAAAATCAAATCATACACAACTTAAATTAAGACTAGTCCCATATTACCCATCAACATGCAAGCATAACCCCAAGAGATTTTAATTCATTTTATGGCACAAACTTACGAGATTACAATCATAAAGAAACTACGGGCAAGATTGTCGAATTAAAACAAGTAAACAGGTATTCTGATCTTGTCAGTGAGGTCCATCACACTTCAACAGGATAAAATCAATTGTATAAGAGTATAACTACTAAAAATAAAATGCGGGGTTTGGAAAACCTACCCTTTTGGCCAATTAAAATAAAATTGTGATGCTAGGCGGCAAATTAATCCAGATCCAAGCACCAATCAATCAAACTAAAATACTTATAAAGTGCAGAAATATTTAAAATACTACGTAGGTGCAAATCTGTGAAGGTTGAGAGTGAGAGAAGATAAAAAGGGTTGGAAGTTTAAACCTTTGGCTTTATAAAAACCATCCAGTTCTCGCCCATTCGGTGACATTAGTCGAATTCGCCGAACGATCACTTACCTCATCAAGTTTTATAGAAACTTCAGTTAAACTGAGGGTTCAAACGGTGGACAACACCAGGATCGCCATTATGATCGGTAAATCGCTAATAATTTCCTAATCACGCCGAGTTTTAAGCTCTAAATTGATTGTGTCTTGAGTCCAACGACGGTCTGAGTCGGGGTCGCTGACCTCTTCGGAGATTCACTGGCTGGACCTTTAGCTCACCAATTCTTGCACTTCTCAAGTACTTTCCTCTCTTTGTCCTGCACATTTAGCACACCATTATTGTAAACTAGGCATAAAGCTGCAAAACCTTGGGTTGCCTCCTAAGAAGGGACTTAGTTATAGTTGTGGCACGATTTTCCCACTCAGTCTTAATTTGTGGGGTGGAGTCAAGACAATACATGACCTATTTGGGTCTCTACTAGCTGAATAGACATGAAATGGGAAGCAGTTATCTCATTAAGCATTAAGACATTCTCTTTTATTTTGATTCAACACCTTGTCGTGACTTTCGACTTTGTAAAGAATGAGTGAGAGTATCTCTGCTATTTGTCCACCCACATTTACACTAGGCTTCATGTGCTCATGAGGGGGAATGTACCGGTCTTTCTTTTTGTTTGGCGCTTCCAATTCTATAATCTTTTTGGTCACTAGATCCAACTGAGTCAACAGTGTGGCCAAAATATGGTCCTTCTCAGTCTCTTTGTTGATCATGGTCAGGTTATCAAAGAGCTGGGTTGCCATTGCATAGGGTAGTCGTGATAGACCCACCGAAATATTTGGTCAGCCATTCATCTATTTTCTGGGCCAAGACTTTGGTAGAAGCAGTCTAATAGCACGTTTTTTGAGATTCCATGGGTTGGGTATTGGAATAATAGTCTAATAGCATGCTTTTTGAGATTCCAAGAAAATTGCCTTAAATTCCAGCCACAACTCATGGATTGACTCACTCTCCAATTGTCTAAAACTTAGGATGTTATCCCTAAGAGACATCATTTTCAGAAGAGAAAAGTCCATTTGGTGACCATTGCTACCAAACTTTCTCCAATTTCCTACTCAAGGCAGAAACACAAAGAAAAACAAAATTGAAAATTCAGTAAGTGAAACTACAACTAAGAAGAACAAAAATTTTACTAAACTAAAAATTCTCAACTAACACCACTCCCCGGTAGTGGCACCATTTTGATTGTTTGACGACATAATCAAAGACACGACTTCCAATTCAGGTGTCAGCGATCGCATGCAGTAACATAACCCAACCGAATAGGTTGGGGTCGAGTCCCAAGGGAGTGGTTGCAAGAATTAATAGAAAAGTAAAACTATGTTCTAATCAATCATAGCTATAGACATTAACAAGTAAAAACATAATAAATCAAAAGGTGACACGAAAGTCAATTATCAAATGGGAGGTTTATATACAACTAATAAATAAAAACGGTGAAAATATAAAGATACGAGATAGGGAAATGGGATTCTTGGGATGTGATAGGAATATGAGATAAAATATACTATTGGGTAATTGTTATTGATAGTAAATCGCTGAATATTTGAAACAAGGCTAGACTTTAGTGGGGTAAATTTCTCTCGAGCAACTTACCCCGAATCAAATCGGTTTCTCTCGAACACCGAGTTGCATCATTTAAGCGCAGCCTCCACCTTAGCCCATTCACTCTCTCGAGCTGAATGTGTGGGGGGAGGTCTAGGATTCACTCTCTCGAGTAGAACCCACGACGACCCAATAACCACTGGCTATCGATTTAGTAGTCTTAGTTTTAAAACATCTCTGTCGAGCAAGCCAAAAACACTAAGATGTAATTGTATTTGCAACTACAATCCCATTAAGTTCAAACACAACTACTAAATGAAATCACATTTAAACAGCAAATAGACTAACAATAAGCATTACCCAACAGGAAACTTAACCCATGTTCACAAAATCACACCCCAAGAATTAAGGTTTTAGCTAGACATGAAAAAGATAGAGAAATCAATACCAACAAGTGTTTCCATCAAGTGGGTACGATAGAAAATGTCTTTAAACACATCTAGGATGAAGATTCTTTGAGACCCACTTCCAATTTCTTGGAGTTGAAAACCTTCAAAACCTTCAAGCTCAAGAAAAATGTCTCCCAAAAACTCTAAGAACTAAAAAAAATTGATAATATTCTAAGTCTCAGTAATAATTCTCTACAACTTGATACTAAGCTACAAAATAAAATGAGTATTTATAGTTTTTGAAAATTTGTGCTGCGAAGGATCACTCGGCGCAGTTAGTTGGGATTACCGATGCACTCGACGATCCATCCTTTGGTCTGGTTCATCGTCTTTCAGCTTTTGCCTTTAGCATCTTCGCGTTTTGAATCATTGGGCGATAGGGTGTTGCTTCACGGAACTGTTTGGCGATGCGCCGACTGCTCCCATTCCTCGCAGACTTGATATTTTCCTTCAAGGCTCAGCACACTGGAACATTAGACGAGATTTAAGGCCTTTCGGCGACTCACCTAATAGATTAGGCGATCTTCAGGCTGTCTTTTCTTCCTTCTTTCAGCCGCTTTCTTCCTTTTTGCTCGATAGCGTCCATGCTTTGTCTCTCAAGTCAAATACCGGACACTTAAGGATTTACATCAGATATTGAGACAAAATATGCAATTGAGGACACTAATTCAATCAAAATATAGCCTTAAATAAGTCCAAAATGTCAACTCATAAGCCACCGTTAAAAAGACTTCTAAACGAAAGAATTATCAATGCATACAACAACACTATTCAAGAATTACTTAGTTACTATTCATACTTTGTTAATCGTTCATGGTTCCAACAACCCTAGTTGTGGATTTAGTTACTCTTATTAGCAAGAACACAATTCATATTTTTAGAAGAAGAATTCATGAACTTACGTAATGAGTAGAAAAAAACCAAAATCTTCAATTGAAATTCAAAGTAAGAAACTTTATAAACCGAATTAGGAAATAAAATTGCTAGAGTTTTCAAGTTAATTCCCTAGAAAACACCAAGAACTAAAGTTAAAGAATAGTGGCTAACCCCCAAAAATGAGGTTTACATACCCTTTTTTATAGAAAACATAATCCCAAAGAAAAAGGAAACGAAATAAGGAAATAAATTATTGGATGCGGCTTCAATGGACGAGACTGACCTACGGACCGTGGATCTACCTACGGTCCGTAGGTCCCTTCCGTAGCTCAGGACTTAGAACGTTTCCACAGAGGTTGGAACCTTCAACTTTCTGATGCAAACGACGAACCTGCAGAACGGACCGTAGGTCGACCTACGGTCCGTGGGTCCCCTCTCATGGCTTATCACTTAGAAATTTTCACGAGGTACTGGAACTCATACTTTATGATATAAATGACGAACATGCAGGACGGCCCATAGGTCGACCTACAGTCCGCCAATAGCTTCTGTAGTTCCACACTTGGTCAAGACTTCCCTAATTCTCCATCTACGCCACCCACCTACGGAGCGTGACTGGTTCTACGGTCCGTAGGTGACTCCTTTTGCAGAAATTCAGCTGTTGTCGCTCTCAACCTCGTCCAAGCCTATTTCCTGCAAATATAACACAAAAACATGAATTCTAATTCAAAATGGTCCTAGACACACACAACTCTTAAGTGAAATGTATTAAAAATACTGTAAACTTATGATATATTAGCACCCTCAACTTAAATTTGTTGGTTGTCCTCAAGCGACACACTAAGACTCTAAACGACACTTGTGTAGAAGCATACATTCAAGTTCAAGCAATCACACGGCTTTCTATCCCAAGTCCCTTTTCTAGTGCAAATCATTTCTCTTAGACTCGACATGCTAACTCATGCAGATCAAAATATGACAAAGATCGACCAATAGACACACAACATACACTTTTTTCCATTTTGTTTCCTCTTTCATAGCAATTCTCAACTTATGCATTTTGCATTAGTTGAGGTGCACATTATCCAATGTCGAAACAAGGCCAAGATCAATGTCATTTTTTACTTAGCCAGCCTCAACTTAGGCTTTTGGCCTAAGTCAAAGTGCACATTTTCAAAGAAGGACCGGGGCCAAGACAATATTTTAGGGGAAGGTGAGTTAGGTGAATCAAAAGAAATGGTCAATTTTAGGCTCAAATATTTGGATCAAAAGGGAACAATGCTACCATTTGTTTAGAACATTTTAGGCTTAAGTGGACTAATTTGAACAATGGCATATGATCACTTCCCAACTTCTAGCCTAGATAATCCTAGTAGGACCAACGAGGCAAGTTCTAGATTGGCACAAAACTGTCAGTACATTCAACTATCCTCACACACTCTTGGCACCTTGTTTCATTATCAGATTATCAGATTACCCAGTTCAAGTTTTTAGCTTAAGTCATGAGGTCAAATTGGTTCTTATCATGTCACATTCAGAGCCAACACATTCAACTCATTCTAGCCTACAGATTTAAGCACATATCGCAACTTTTGGATGGGTATCATTTTCATTCTTAATTATGCCACTATGTTCATTCTTTCTCATGCTTCTAAACATACAATCCTAACACATGCCGATTCAACAGAAATAAACACAGTCTTTCATGAGGAAAAATAACACAGGCAAGAAAACCCCAAGAGAGGATTATGAGTTGGGTTACTCAGACTTCACCCTATTACTCACAATTCGTTTAACCCCACCCCAAAAAAAATAGAGTGCAATTATCCCCAATGCATAAAAAGTAAAGAATAAAGGATCAGGTGAAGCAAAACTGTGGCGCATAGCACCAAAAACCTATCAATAAGCAGGTGGGTTCGGTTTCCCAGAGCCTGCTGGATCAACACTCGGGTCACTCTTAATAGTGCCCGCATCAACAACCTCAGCACCCTCAGTAGTGCTAACCTAAACTCTCACCACATCATTAGTGGTGCTCACACTGCTCGAGGCACCAACAGCAACCTCCCTAGACCACTGCTGGCATGTCTCATCATCAACTATAGACGCCCTCTGAGCCTCCTCAAGTTGCTGGCGCTCCCTCTTACGAACCCTCTCAGCTTCAGTGTCCTTAAAAACCTGACTAGAGTGGGGGAGCTTCCAGCAAGATGGGAAGAATCAGGTGGTGGAATCTCATCCCCGAATAGTGCATCTAACACTGTATTATCAACCGGTGTTGTGGGGGCTGACTCAGGCTTAGTCTCAGGTAGGGCAAGGAGGGTATCAAGATCACCCCGAAAACTAGTCAACTCTATCTAGAAATTAAAGATATCTATGTTGGGGGCTTGACGCTCTTGGACTCGTAGCTCAAATGCATCAAGGCACTGGTGCACGGCCTGAACCTTACGGTCCATCATCTACTCCATGTGCTGCTCCACCCTAGTTGTAGACTCATTAATTTCACATTGCATCCAAGGCCTAGTAATCTGGAGTAATGAGGCCATCTGGGCCTCCAACTTCTGAAGTCGAGCCAAGGGCACAACAGCAGACCCTGAAGAAGGGGTGGCACTAGGGAAACTAGGGGCCTAATTGGCGGCCAGAGAATGGAAGGTCGGAGCATCCTCAGTGGGGGATGGAGGGGCAGGCTCATCACCCTATACCTGCTCCACATTGGAAACTAAGTTTGCTCCCAATTGAGGTACC
The DNA here is from genome assembly GCA_029582705.1 of Solanum chacoense. Lineage (NCBI taxonomy): Eukaryota > Viridiplantae > Streptophyta > Magnoliopsida > Solanales > Solanaceae > Solanum > Solanum chacoense. The sequence goes on from JAJOOP010000762.1 coordinate 10,011, forward strand.
TCAACCTGTTGCTGCCACATTCGCCTTGTCTCGAATCAGGCTTATATCCAGGGTCTTGGTCGCCTGGATCAACTTATCACAACACTAGACCAGCACTCCAGAATTCCTGCACAACTGAAAGATGAGGCATGGAAAGGGGTAAGTGCTGGTAGCCTTGAAGGCCCTCTCGTGAATCTCCACAATAATCATGTGGGCAAAGTTCATCTCAAACCTAGCAACTATGGCTGCCATCATGACTACGCAGTCCTAAGTAAGAACATTGTCTTCCTGCATAGGAGACACCCTGTTTTGTACCAATAGCCAGAAGAATTTGGCAACAAAAGTCAATATGGCCTTCTTTATGCTCAAACTCGAGTGGTGACCCACTCGGCATTCTCTCTATCTGTAGAAATATGATGGGCCAACTAGCGTAATAAACTCTCCCTCTACTCTGCATTCATATGGAATGCCTCGCTCCTCACTATGTCCCAACGATAACCAAACTCGACCGTATTGATAGATAGAGTATGGCCCAGGTCGTAGAGGAATCTGTAAATAGTAGCCTCAGATATGTCAACCGAGAACCCACGAACCAATGTAGCCTTGAGTGGAGGTTGGGCAGTAGGCTTGACCTAATTTTCAATCGAACGTCGGAGTGTGGCTACGTAAGAAGCATAGAACTCCCTCACGATCTCCTCACTATATGATCCTGGGCTACGGGCCATCCACTCGCACCAGTGCCTTTGGAATAGTGCCTAGATGTTAGGCATAGTATGAAGGCTGCCTGTGAGAGCCCGGTGATACTCGATAATCAATCGAGCTATCCACTCTTTCTCATTTACCATCCTTGAGTCTTAATATATCTGCCACTAACCATCTACACACCACCTGTTTGGCTCCTCCGCGATTGGGGCAGGATCGGTGTTCGGTGGCACTGGAATGTCCTCTGCACTTGTAGCCTTATCAGACGAGGCAGTCATCCTAGGTCAACTAGAGCCGGATGCGGAGCCGAAACCAGACCCTCAAGCAGAGGCGAACTTAGATCCAAAAGTAAAACCAGCTGGTGACTATGTCGGGAACCACCTGTCGGGATTGATTCCGGGTAGTACGAGGTGCAGTAGGGGATGTCCTCGTAGTAGGTGGGACATAGGCGGGATCCGTCTCAGTATCAGTATCTTCATCAATCAGCCAAAATATGGGTGCCATCGACTTTGACTTGCCCCTTGGTACTTGAGTCGGAATTCTCTCGGAAGCCGTGGTACCTGTGGAGGCTTAGTATTACCAAAATAAACTAATAACACACTCGAAAAAATTTTAGAACAAAGAACGAACCAAAACAAAAAAAAAATCAAACGGTAGCTTTAGTGGCCATCTATGATGGGTACCTACGGCCCGTAGGTCAGAGGTCCCAAAAAGTTGGGCTTTGTTGGGAACCACGGATATGCAGAACGGTCCGTAAATTGACCTACACTTAGTGGATTCTTCATGTGGACCAGACCCACGGACCTAATATATGGTCCGTAGACGGGGTCTCGTGGGTCAGATCTGTGCTAGGTATTACACATGCTTCATATGTAAACCATTTTTCAACCATTCAAACAATCTACCTAAGTCTAATCATGCATTTCAACACAATTTATGGTAGTTTGTCATCCCTAGGGTTCCGATTACTCATTCTTTAACATTTATTGCATACAAAACTAGGAACCCTAAGTCGAAACTTCCATCTAGATGATTTACCAAAAGTTATTTGATTAAAAAGACAACACAATCACATTCTATCGTCTCAAAGGTGTTTCTAACTATAGTATATCATGCATTTTCATACAAAAACAACCCAAGGTCAAGATCCACTTCATGACTTCATAAATTGAACAATGAATACCAAAATTCAGAGTTAAGTTGAAATTGTTTACCTTACAAGTAATGGAAGTGGGTGATTGTGTGATGCTAAAACTCCTTAGACCTTTGTGACACCAAACCCGGACCTTGAACTCTTCTTGGGAAGGGTAAATAGAAGTGATCAGATTTGGGAGAATGAAGAATGCAAATTTGGGAGAGGGGGAAAATGATTATGGAAAATAGGAGTGATAAGGGGGATTGATGAGGGAGTTATGGCATTTGGACGGGTTAGAAATGGTTAGGAGGGAATATGGGAAGTAGGGAATGAATTTTAAAAATGAAGAGTTTTATTAAAAAGGGTCTGGGTCGGGTCGACTGAACCATAAGTTTGGACCCACGAAACCCCTTCTAAGGGTTGTGGGTCGACCGACAGACCATAGATGGAATCCGTAGGTCACTCAACACTTAGAAAATTTTGAAGACTTACATGGGGCTACGGCCACTATTCATGATCTGTGGATTGAACCACGTACCATCGATTGGGTCCATAGACCTCTGCAACAGTCCTTTTTCTGTAGATTTTGCTTGTCATCCCTGCACATGTAGCAACCGTTAGGCCTTTCTTTTTACATTTTCTGGACACTTTTTAGACACGGACCATATGTTATATCTATCCAACACTAAAACAAAAATAAAATACCAATCTAAGAATTACAGAAAGTCAACTAAACAAAGAAAACTCCTAAATCGAAAAGAAAAACCTGTAGTTGGCTAGATTGTACATCTTGGATTGTCTCCCAAGCAGCGCTTGATTTAACGTTGCGGCGCAATGCAGTTCTCTCGCCTCTGTCCCAATACCATACCAAGCACCACTCCACTCACATCACACATTACCTCAAACGGTTGCCCCCAATCCGATGAAATAATGATAGGTGTGGACACTAGTTTTTCCTTCAACTCTCCAAATGCTCTTATACAAGCATCATCAAAATCAAACTTCTACTCCTTTTCGAGCAATTTGCAATATGGGTGTGCAATTTTGAATAAGTCCTTGATAAATTTCCTATAGAAACCTACTTGCCCAAGAAAACTTCTAACACCTTTTACAGAGATAGGTGGTGGAAGCTTTTCTATTACCTCGACTTTCGGTCTATCAACCTCAATACCCTTCTCAGAAATCCGATGACCCAGAACAATCCCCTCTTTCACCATGAAGTGGTACTTTTCCCAATTGAGCACAAGATTTCACTTTTCACACTGTTTTAGGGCCTCGGCCAAATGATCCAAACAACCATCAAATGAGTCACCTACCACAGAGATATCATCCATAAATACCTCAATAGTGTCCTCCACCATATCCAAAAATATCAACATCATGCAACGTTGGAAGGTCGCTAGAGCATTACATAACCCAAATGGCATCTGTTTGAAAGGGAAAGTCCCATAAGGGCAAGTGAATGTGGTCTTTCAGAGCTATGGAAATCTAATTGTATCCCGAATAACCATCAAGAAAATAATACCAACCATTACCAGCAAGCTGGTCCAACATCTGATCCATGAACGACATAAGGAAGTGGTCATTTTTTGTCCAAGCATTCAATCTCCGATAGTCCATACAAACTCTCCATCCAGTCACGGGCCGCATCGGAACAAGCTTGTTTCTCGCATTAGGTATCACAATCAGCCCACATTTCTTGGGCACACACTAAACAGGACAAACCCAACTACTATCTGCAATGGGATAAATGACTCCAGCATCCAACCACTTGATGATCTCCTTTTTCACTACCTCTTGCATAGGCGTATTTAGTCATCTTTGGTGCTCAATACTAGGCTTGTGATTCGGCATGAGTTGGATTTTATGAGAACAAATGCCAAGAAGAATCCCAATAATGTCCACAATCATCCACCCAATTGCCCTCTTAAACCTCTTCAACACAGAAACCAATGCCTTAACTTGCTCCACATACAAATCTACCACAATGATGACCGGTAAAGTACCTTCTCTCCCCAAGAATACATACCTCAAATGTGATGGTAGAGCCTTAACCTCCAATTTTGGAGCCTCTTCAACAGACGGTTTTGCGGGTGGAGAGTCGCGATTCTTCATATCTAACTCAAGCTTTTTTGGTTTGGAATGGAATTCGAACCTATCAAGTGTGGCGACTAATTCATCATAGTCTTAAATACCATCACCCTCAAAATTCATCATAACCGCTTCCAATGCATCAACACCCAATCGCACTTCAATAGACACCTCAGAACCTCGCTCCACCTTATGGTTCACCACTGATACCAACTTGAGCTCACTACCCTGCTTCATAGACCTACAGTTATTGAAAGTTACCTTTTCATTATTCAATTGAAACTTCATCTGCCCCTTTTCCATATCGACCAAAGCGCGCCCAGTAGAAAGGAATGGTCTCCCTAGAATGATGGGAACCTCAAAACCAACCTCACAGTCAAGTATCACAAAATCCACCAGAAAAATAAATGACTTCACTTTCAAAAGCACATCTTGGAGAACATCAATGGGCTTCTTCACAGTTCTATCGACCATGAGTAGTCGCATAACAGTCGGTTTTGGAGTCCCTAATCCCAACTTCTTATAAATCGACAATGGCATCAGATTGATACTCGCACCCAAATCACATAACACCTTCACAAAATGTAGCAACCCGATGGTACAAGGAATAGTAAAGGCACCATGATCCTTCTTCTTCTACACAAGTGACCTTGTAGCAATAGCACCACAATGTTGCAATCTATCATCATCTTCAAAACTGACAACCCTTTTCTTAGTTACCAAATCTTTTATGAACTTTGCATACCCAGGCATTTGTTCCAAGGCTTCTATCAACTGAACATTGATGGAAATTTGTTTGAACATATCGATAAACCTGCGGTACTTTCCTTCTTCATTCTTCTTCACCAACCTCTGTGGGAATGGAGGTAGAGCTCTAGGCATGGGAACAACTTTTTGGGTTATCTTTACTTCCATCTCTGTAGCATTCTTAGACTCTCCAGTAACCTCAATCTCATCATCATCTTTATTAACCTCAATTTCCACCTCAAACGACATAGGTGGATCAATAGTCGGTTTACCCCCTCGAATAGTGACTGTTATACAATGCCCATCATTCTTCAGATTTTGTATGGTGTTGCTAGGAAGTGTGCCAGGCTGACGTGGATTTACTTTAGTAGACAATTGATTCATCTGCTACTCAAGTTGATTGATCGACACTGCATGGGCATTAACTTTTTGACCAATACCAAACAAGTCGTTGCGCATCTCCTTCATATTCTCATCAGTCGAATCAAACCTCTTCATCATCTTCTGTGTCATATCCTCAATCCGTGACGTACTACCCCCAGCTTCCATATTGCCGAATTTCCAATTTTGAGGAGGAACATAGGCCCCAGCCCTATCGTTTCTGTTGCCATAGTTATTTCGGTTGTAGTTATTGTCACAATTGTAGTTCCCATCCCGGACATATTGACCCTCTCGATTGTAGTTACCATAATTCTGACCTTGGTGCCAATTATCCAAGTTGGAACGTTAGGCGTTGGCTCGAAAACCCCCCGTGTGATCATTTACCGCATAAGTATTCTCTTCATAGTAGCATTCCTCAACAGGTGGTGGTGGATTTCTAGTCAAATAATTCACAACATTTACCTTTTCGGCACCTCCGTTCACATGCTTCAACACCAACCGCAGTTCTGTCCTCATCTGAGTCATCTCCTCACGAATATCATCGGCAGATTGACTAGGTGCAGATTGAACTGTAAAACTGCTCCTTCTAGTGTCTGACTTTTGAGTGCTCCATGCTTTATTGTTTTGGGAAATCTTCTCCAATTTCTCAACGATCTCCTCAAAAGTGCACTCACCATATGACCCTCCTGTGATAGTATCAAGCACAACCTTACCATTGTCATCTTGACCTCTGTAGAAATACTCATTCAGTGACTCATCATCGATATGGTGGTTCGGAACACTTCTTATGAATGCAGTGAACCTGTCCCATGAACTACTCACAGACTCTCCAAGTAGTGCCACGAAATTGTTGAGTTTATCTTTGTGGTTCAGCTTCTTTGACAATGGAAAGTACTTGGCCATGAACACCTTGTGGAATTGATCCCATGTATGAATAGAATTGTACGGAATCATAGAAACCCATATAGTAGCATCACCGGTCAATGATAAAGGGAAGACTCTAAACCCTACAACGTTCATATCCAACACTTGTCACCCCACACAACTCTTACAAACACTCCTCAACTTGGACATATGCTCATGGGGATCTTCTAAAGCCATACCAGAAAACAAACCCGTTGTTGTAAACATCTGCATCAAACTTTTAGTCACCACGAATGTATGCCCTGGAGGTAGCGGAGGGAGAATTATGGGTCCTTCATATTCGATAGTGTTGAATTTGACACTGTAATTATCACGCAGTCTTGGTTCAGGCGGAGCTTGCACCCTCAATGCATGTCCAAGTAGATTATCACCCTGAACCTGAACATTCTCAGTATTCACTTGGTCCTCAGGCTCCTCTATGACTGGGTGATCACGGACCCCTTGATTATTCATCCTTCTCAAAGTTTTGCTCAACTCTCGATTGTATGGGGTCAGTGGTTCACCTCGACTCTGTGTACTTGGCATACACTAGAGTAGAAACCTGAAGAAAACAAAAACAAAAAGAAATCGTAAAATTAGAAAATAATTGACTAAAGTTCAATAATATAGTTAAACTTAATCTAAAAGCCTTATTCCCCAATAGCGGCGCCAAAATTTGATACGCTCAAATTACACCTCCTTAAAGAAGTATAAGTGATCGTTATCAAGTAAAGAACCCAACTTGTAGGTTGGGGTCGATCCCCTGAGGAATATGGTTTAGACTTAAACTTAACTTACAATTATATTCGTTTAGTCAACTTATTTCTGAAATAAGTAAGTAAAAGAGGGGGTGGGGGGTTGTGTAACAAATAATCAATTGTAGTTTAGAGAACAAGTGAGCAAGATTTAAACTTTAGTTGTTATCAACGAGAGAAAGTAACTATGGTGTATGTGTTCCCCATAAACTCATAACGCGGTAATCCTAGTAATAGTAATCATTTCCTAGTGTTCACATGCAAAGTGATAAGTTATGTATCTCTAAATCCTTGGCCTGGCAAATAGAGAATTTCACCTCGCACCTTGATCCGGCTAAATGTGTATAATTTACTAGCCCTTACCTTTACCTCATATTAAACATCACATCAATGTATGGCTTAGTTTTCATCTTCATACCAATTGACATTAGACTATTAGATAGTATCACACTAAATCTATGTTGATAATTCTTTTCTTATTAACTACCTCCTTGGTCCGGCAAGTAGCAACAAGGCGAGTTCTAACGTTGGCCACCGTTAAAAGACTTCTAAACGA
>JAJOOP010000763.1:0-26550 GCA_029582705.1 Solanum chacoense
AGAAGGGTTCAACCTAGGGTTTCAAGGCAAGTCTCCAATTCCACCATTGAAGGAAAGCTTTTGGCATTGAGGTATGATAGTTTTCATCCATGGATTCCTTCCATTCATGGAGTTCCCAAATTCTTCTATTTTCAAAGTTAGAAATCCCCAATATGAGTTAGGGTTTTTCTTCTATATTATGGGTTCTCTTGATTATTGATTTAATTGATGGAATTATGATCTCTTATGCATGAATTGATGAAATTCTATGGTTTTATGATGATTCCCCATGAACCCATGTAATTCTCATGTTTTCTAAGTTATGAGCACATAATGTGGGTCTTGGATTATTAAAACAAGAGTTTTATGAAATCAAGCATGAATTGATAGAATTATATGAATTTATGATGAATCTTTATTGTAACACCCATTATCCTAGATAGACCAAAATACAGATTTTGAAAAGTTGCAGGTGCAACCCACGGTTGCCATCCACGGACCGTAGGTCAGACCACGGCCCGTGCTGGTGGTCCGTGGTTCACCACTGCAACCCCTCCCCAAACCCAGCTCAGAAAATCGACCAAGTCTCGACCCACGGACAGACCCACGGTCTGTAGGTCAGAGCACGGTCCGTGGATCAAGACTCCTTTACCCATCCTCTGACACGAACTACGGTCGACCAGCATAGACCGTCGTTCAATGCACGGTCCATAGGTCTGACCATAGATGAGGGTCAACAGCCAGTTAGAGGAAAATTGTTGATTGGATCAACTTCAAATGGTTATAACTCTTAGCACAAAATTAATTATGTGTCCCATGACCTATTACATAATAGATATTGAATTCGCTTTCCAATGTCACCAAGTTTGCTAAAATCCGACCTCCGAGTAAAAAGTTATGCTTGTTCTTCACATGACATTTATGGTTAATGTATCGTATTACGTATTGTATTGTATTGTGTTCTATTGTATTATACTGTATTATTTTGATGAAATACAACGTTTGGATAGATTGTATCGTTCTCCATCTTTACATAATGACACATATCCATAATTTGAATGATTAACCTATAAGAAATTTTAGTGTATGGGGTTATATTTTAATTGTTTTGGGTTAAGCCATTCCTTACTTGTTGATTATGAGGGATTACGCTTGACTACTACCACGTCTATTATTGAACAATAATTATTTTATTTTTTAAAAAGGAGGATATTGACCTTACATCGCTATTCGCTTACAAGCGAAAAGAAAAGAAAAAAATGGAAGAGATAAACCTATACAAGATCTCTTCCTAATTAAAAAAAAACAATATTAACTTTGAAAGAAATTATATTAGACTTGTCATGTCTTCTTCTAATACTTTATAATTGACATCTGTGTAGTAGAATAGTTGCTTAAGTGACAAGAGATCCTTTGTGTCCAGTTCCTTTAATGTTCCAATATATTGTATTAATCATTGGAATTTGATACCGCCGGTCATGACCTTAAATTGGATCGTAACACTAATAATTACATAAGATTCCTAAAATAACCTAAGAGAGGTGTAAAACATAATTACTAATTAGCTTTAATTTGGGAAATTTCTTGATCTACACAAGAATTAGCTTGTGATTTGCGTTGTCCAAGTGTGACATAGGTATAAATATGTATATAATTTTTGTATAGGGAAAAGGCATAGATTCCCCCTTAAATTTGTTTCGAAAAGTAGTTACATGCTTAAATTATTATGACGATCTATTACACACCTTTACTACTTAAAAGTGAATTTATTTACCCCTAAAACTGATGTGGCAAAATAATTTTTTTTTAAAAAAAAATAGGCGTGTCAGATTTATTAAAGTAGAAAAAACAAATCAAAATTCAATTAGACCTCACCCCACTCTTCACATCTCTTCTTCTTCACAACCCACCCTATTCTTCTTCTTCAACCCCACCCTCTTGATGAAGCACATTTTTCTCCTCTTTCTTTTAAGCAAAAATCTCTCCTTCTTCCTTCTTCCTTCTTCGACTTCTTCTCAGCTTGCTTAGCAAATTACTTATCATCAATCTAAGTTTTGTGGGATTTGATTTGTGTTTGTTAACAAAAGATTTCTTAATGCCATCAGCGGGATAAAATTTTAGGGGTTTCTTAGCCGTTGCAGCTATGGTGGGATTTTTTGAGAGAAACGGAAGAATTTTTCACTCCATAAATCAGCTCCATGTTTCGATTAGTGTTATTGACGGCCATTGATAAAATTTTCATCTTATTGTAATTTTGCTATGAAGAAATATAATTATTAGAGAATTTTAATAATTAATTGGAGATTAATTAGTGTAAAATATAGTTAACAAAAGAAAACTTACTTAAAAAAAAAAAGAATATAGTTTTTTTTATTTATTTTTGACATGGTGCTGACATGACATTGATGTGGCAGCAAGTGTAATACACCACATATTGTGAGAGTGGTGTTACACGTTTTAGGAGTAAATAATTTCACTTTTAAATAGTAAAGGTGTGTAATAGATTGTCATAATAGTTTAAGTGTGTAACTGACTTTTCAGAACAAGTTCAGGGGAAATCTAAATCTTTTCCCTTTTGTATATTAATGTTTGACATACATAAAATATACACTTCTTATACAAAATAATGTATATCTTTTGTAGTTGGCTAACGAATATAATTATTTGTGAAAATTACGTGAAATGACAAACATCTAGAATCTATTATGTAATAGAGCTATAGTTTCTATTATTTTTAATTTGTGGCTACAATTTCACGAATTCTCGCTATTCGGTTTTGCTAATTATATAAATCCAGAATTTGTATAATTCGATCCCTAATTGTATAAATCAAGAATTTGTATATGTATACCCTAGCTATTTGTATATAATTTATGAAAAAAATCATAATAAATTACCATGTTTGTATATTGGCAAGTGAAATACACAAATATAGTTTTAATAAATGTATGAATAAAGATTTTGTATATACTTAATATTGTTCTCTTACATGATTTATATATGCATCGTCGCAATCCTGGAAATTTAAAAAAAAAATATGATAGAAGAATCACAAAGTTGTATCTAGAATTCACTATTAGGCTGCAAAATGGTCCTTTTAAAACTTTCTTAAAATTAATAATCAGTGGTTTGGTGGTCCAATAGCTATTCTTGGTTTTGACTTCTGAGGATTGCCTAATTAGTTTAAATTTCTATAGAAATTGAATGAGGTGTTTATTAAGTCCAGGTTGCAATTCTGTTGTAATCAGATATTACTAGGGGTTACATAGTCAGAAAAGAGACTTAGGCCTCATAGTTTAAGTGTGTAACTGATTTTTTGGGACAAGTTCAGGGAAAATCTATGTTTTTCCCCTTTTGTATATTAATGTGTGTATGTGATCTACACTTAGATTTTCTATACTAATTAGTCAATGTTTATTACTTCCAAAAATAATTATTCCTAAAGGCAAAATGTGATGAATGTACACAATTATATCTTGATTTTTTAAAATAACAATTATTTTGGACAATCTATTTTTGTAAAGGCAGCAAATAAAGTAATTTGAAAGGACTACAATGAATTATTGATGGATGAATCTCCTCTCCATTTTCTTTCTCTCCATTTCCCCAAAGTTCTTAAGTCAAACTCATCGGTGGCCCACTAAAGTTGGCACGAAGTTTCACTTACACACCTCAACTGGGTGATGTTCATTTTAGACATCTCATGTAGGGTCCCGTTGTATCATTTTGACATTTTTTTTTCAATAAGCAAAACTATATTGTGTGTTGTACTCGAGAGTGACCTGTAAAGTGTCAAATAAAATGAGGACATTTGTCATTTTCCCACAAAATAATTCTTAAACAATAAATTTTGGCAAAAACCAAAAGATAACCAGTGAATTGATGACATGTGGCATTTTGCCCAAATAATCACCCGATATGACCCTACAAGTAAATGAAGAATGATTCAAGTCTTAACTTAGAAATATTTGGGGTGTTACAGTAGGCTCGGGGTGTGACATAAATTATCCCTCTTAAAAACTGAAAAAAAACTATAACACCCCGGTATTTGAAAGAGCTAAAAATAGAAAGCACTAAATTGGAAATAGCAAAATCTGAAATTTTTCAAGTTAAGCTTATGATGTGAGTTTTGGGTCAATTTCAGACGACCATAACTTTCAGTACATGATGAGTTAGGTGGCCCATAAGATGTCAAATGAAAGATCTTGGAATTATCTTTCCAACGCCACCGAGGTTGCTAATTTTTGAGCTCGTGTGAGGGAGATATGATCATTTGAAAATATGTCTGTCAATTAAGGAAAGTTACACAAATTTAAGAGGAGCAATTTGGTCTTTTCTTTACCCAATTATATTTAGGCGAAATTTGATAATACTTGGGAATCTAAACTGATTTGGTTCAGTTTTGTAAATCTAAATTTACGTTAGGGTTTTGAGAAAAGTTCAAGAAGAGGAGAAAGGAGAAAAGTCAAGGCGTTCTTCAAGATTTCGTGCAATTCGAAGGTTGTTTCGCCAAGGGTTTAATCCCTAAGAGGTATGTGAGTTCACATAGTGTTGGGTTCGTTCACCCACATACCAATAATGATTAATTCAGCATAATTTCGTACTTGAAAGTAAAGGATTTGAGTTCTTGATGAGTTTTATTGAAGTTTCTTTCATAATCTTGATTGTTGAGGCTTTGATAAGTTCTTGAGACAATCATATGAGTTTCAAGGTTGTTTCTGAGTAGATTCTTGTGTACTTATAATCAGTAATCAAATCTAAGTGATTGGGGAAGAAATCATTTAATTATAGGTGAACTAGGGTCAAAAAACGAGTAAGAAAATTCGTCGGGAAGTTCTAAGTTGGGGATGGCACGCCACGCCAGCAATGCGCCAGAACAAGGGTTTGTAGTTTTTCTCCTGGGGTGCCGCGCCACTCAGTGCGCCTCAACTTTCCCTCAGTAGTTTGAGGTCTGGTGCCCTGCACAACTCAGTACACCAGGGTCGCCAGGTCCCCTACCCTTTAGTCCTTCTTTTCGTTTGAGTTCCCTCGAATCATACCTATGTTTTCTAAGTGATTTCTACACTCTAAGGTATGTCTAAACATCAAGAGATCATCCATAACATGAGATCATAACCTTGAATCAATAATTCAAATTCAAGGTAGAGCTAAGAGTCAAGTCTTGAGAGTTCATATGAGTCGTTTTAATAAGTCTTTTAAAAAATTTTAAACTTGTTTAAACGACTTGAGCACTGAGTTTGAGGAAGAGTATAGTTGCATTCATTTTCTTAAAAATGATATACGGGAACTAAGTATTCCTAAGAGTAAATGTTTTCACATTTTAGCAAGAGGGGAAACACCGATTTCCAAAAGAGTTTTCATGAGCAGTTGAGTTCCATCTCTTTTAAGAGATAGATTTTGAGTAATAATCTCAAATCACAAAGAGATAGTTTTTCAATAATAATCTCAAACTACAAAAAGAGGAAATATTTTCTTTAAAATATAATGAGCTAAGTATATTTTGGGAGTAGTATTAAGCACTGATATGGGGGAGAGTTCATATAACTCACAACCCCCATAAATCATGTAGCCAACGTGGGTAGAAAAAGGTCATACTTTTTAGATGATTCATTAATGATTTTTAGCATAAACTATTGGATCAACTTAGTAGTAGATTCTATACCCCGGAAAAGTATAGGACGGCTCTGGCAGCGTGGGTTAGACGTTGTTCATCACATAGCTCATACTGATGGTTGTCAGTTAGAGAAATTCCCACAAAGGTATTTGTATTCTTAAATACATAGTGATATTTTGTATTCTTATATACACAGATTTAGATTTGTATTTTCAAATGCAAATCGAGTTTATATTTATCCTTGCATACAATCAGAGTACAACATATTTCTTTAAATACATGAAGTTGTTATCTACTATTTTAAAAGCTTTTCTTTATACTGCATGCTTTACTACTGCTTTATATTGAAATGAGTTTAGTTTCTCTAAGTTGAGTTGAGATAAGGTAAGTGTTCCTTTCAGTTCTAGTTCAATCTTATATCATGTTTAGATTTTCCCTCGCATGCTCGTACATTTCATGTACTGAAGCCATTTGGTCTGCATCTTTTATGATGCAGATACAGGTAAACAGGATCAACATCCAGTGTTTCGTTGATCTAGTTGAGCTCCAGAGTTGTTTGGTGAGCCTCCTAGCTTCCGGAGGATCCCTTTTGTTATAGTTCATTTATTTAAGTTGTTAGGATGATCGGGGGTCTTGTCCCGACATCCCTCATAGTATTTAGAGGCTTCATAGATAGATAGACACTAGTTCCTAAGTCTTTTCATTTTCATTTCGTATATGTTGAGACTTGAGTTTCCAGTTTGGCTAGTTGAATGTTTATTTCAAAAACATTCTAAGTTTACTTTGAGACAGTTTGAGTAAAGTTTGAATTTGATTTCCTTTAGTAATTCTTAAAGTCTTCCGTTGAGAGTCTAGCTAAGTCAAGGGTTTGCTTGGGGCTAGCAATGGTTCTCGAGTGTCAGTCCTGCCCAGGGTGTAGGCTCGGGGCGTGACAAAAACCTTCTACAGGCCTATCTGCAGTTTGTGGTTTGTTCTACGGACCGTAGATCCCATTCATTGAATTTATATTGAACTTTTCGGCTAAAAATCTCGTTCTACGGGTCCAATTTACGATCCGTAAATCCAATTTGTAGAATTTATACAATTTTCAAGCTCAAAAGTCCATTCTATGGGTCCAAACCTGGTGGCACTGGAAAGAGGACTCAAAGACCTTCAATTTGGTAGGTCATGGGCCACCTAACTCATTCTGTGCTTGGAGATATGATCGTTTGAAGTTGACATAAGTGGAATCTTATGTCAAAACTTAATCGGTAAAGAAGCTTTCAACTCAACATTGTGCTAGGGGGTTCTTGTAACCTTAATTCATATCCAAATTTATTCCAACACTAAAGAATTGATCTTTTACATATATGAGTAATTTAAGAATCACCCGATACAACTTTACATGTAGTAAATAAAGAATGATGCGGGCCGTAACTTAAAAAAAATTCAGAGTGTTACATGCAGGGGCGGATCTATTGTGTCTGGTGGAAGTGTCACGCCACCCACAAGCTTCGATCAAAATCTGATGTATGTATAGGTGTATTTTTGGTAATATATTGTATAAATAGACAAATGGCACCCACAAAACCAAAAGTTGTTGTGGTGTCACTGGTTAAGGGCAAAACTCCCTCCTGCCAGACCCAGGTTCAAAATTGGGAGGTGACACTTCAAAAAAAAAAAATAACTAGCAGCCTAAGAATTGTGAATTCAAGTTCAACAATCGTGGGTTTTAAAGATTATATTTTCCTTTTTATCTCTAATTCTAATTGGCTTAATTTCAATTAGTAATTATTGTTGACTAATTTAATTTATTAATCTTTGTTTTTCCTATTAGTTATTTGTTTGATGGAGAAGTGTTAAAGTTAGCCTTAAACTATGTCTTATTGAATAAAAATATTCTCCGTTAATAGTTTGGTTTTAAAATGTCTCTATTATTAATATGTTCTAAAAATATTTCCATTATTAATAGTTTAATCCCAAAAAAGTCTTTGTTGTTACTTTATTGTGTCAAAATATACTTTTTTTATAAACATAGTATCTTTTTATTTTTCTAATAATATTATTATTCTTAAAGAACCCCTTTTTTGTTTCTTTTCTTTTGAAATTCTTTTAACTTAAAAAAAAATGTCGGAAGTAATATTTTTCTTAATCTCATTTTATAATTTATATAGAATAACTTCATGTACTTTTTAAATAATATTTTAGTAACTTCATCTTTAATTTTTATTTAGATAATGATAAAATCTTTTTTCTAATAAAATAAAAAACAATTTTATTTCTTAATCTTTTTTAAATTGATTAAGCAAATATTTTGCTTGTAGCTATAGTAATGGTGGAAATATCATTATCTTCCATGAAATAGATAAAAAGTAAAGTATGGAATAGGATTGGTGATTAATATTCAAATGATTGTTTAGTTTGTTACATAGTGCATGATATATTTACAAATATAAGTAATGATGATCTCATTGACTGTTTTCAAAATATGTAAACTCGTTGAGAATAATTATAATGAAAAATATATATTCATAATATTAGTAAATTATTCTTAAAAAATTATGCCATGCGGACTTTGCGCAGAATCGAAGCCTAATGTTGATTTAGTGATCTAATCAATGTGTCAACTTGGCATCCAGACTCCAAATCCTGAATCCGCCTCTAGTTACATGAACACAAGTGATGCAAAAAATTTACAATTTTTTTAGCGGCAATAAATATGCACATTAACAAAAAATGAGGCAACCATCTTTTTAAAAAAATTCCATATTTCTCAAGGGGTTTTAACCTCCAGATTATCCAAGTCTTTGGTTCAATTTCAGAGGATCACAATTCAAACAAGTTTTTTTTTTGGAATCTATTTTGTTTTCTTTTTAATTCAAATTTGAGCATGTAGGTCTTTTATAAATATCAAAAGTACACTTCTGCCAAGCCCAACTTTAAAAAGGAAGAGCAGCCCATATAAATCAAGAAACTTTCTATTTCTATCCCTATTACCAACACTTTCCTTTTAACATTTGTTTCCAAATTCTCCACTCCTTCATTTTTCTTCCTTTCTGGAAACTTTAGTTTCTCCTTTGCTTCCTTTAGGTCCTCAGTGTGTGACCATGGTATGTCACTACACATCTTCAATAGCTTCAAAAGGTGTTGCTCCTTTTTATCTTCCTCCTCCTTTGTTTTTCTAAACTCTCCTTCTATGGTAGGTGTATGTTCCGGTTCAAATTTCCAACTGGACTCTAAGAGGAACTTAGTCAATTGCTTCGATGTCCTTGGCTCAGGTATGTCTCCTTTTCTCTTGTTGCCTTTGTCTTGGTTTTTCATTTTCTGATTTCTAGAAACATCAATGTTGCTAGCGGTGGGGCCAAATATGCTGCTCTCGAGCTTGCTTTGTATAACAATGGACGATGTGCTTTGGATTCCAGTCTGATTGTATTGCCCTTGACTTTTTTCGGTGTCCTTTTTTGTAAGCTCATAGCTTAGGCCAGGTAGCTCTTTATTTCTCGCAGATTTTAATCCTTCGTTGTGGCAAAAACTTGAAGTGTACATATAAAATCTTGCGAGACTCACCACATCTTGATTATTGTAAATGTATTCCATGTTGGTTGTGTATGTCTTTTATCTTTCTTGTCTTGATTCTCAAACTTGTGATTTGTGCTTTGTCCATGTTTAGAATTCTCCTGCACTTTGCTAGTAGTTGTTCAAATTGCTTGTATTCCTGTATCTCTAGCTTACTGTAAGCACTATTAGCTATGGCATCTGCTAGTTGATTACCTTCTTTGTATACATGCTGAACTTTGTAGTTGTTTTGTTCCACAATTTGTCTTGCTTCTTCCACTATGTCTAGTATTGCCTAGGGTATTTTCCATTCCCTAAGAATCATTTTCATGATGTCTAGTGAGTCTGTTTCTATAATAACTTGCCTGAGGTTGTTTTTTATACAGTGACTTAGCCCTCTCAGTATTGTTGTCGCCTCCACCATGTTATTTGTGAATGTTCCTATCTCATGCACTTCTGCAAAAACCAAATCTCCCTTTTCAATTCTTACACAGAAAGCATAAGTGCTGACTCTTGGGTTTCCTTTTGATGACCCATTTGGGTTACACTTAAACCAATTTGATTCTGGTAGCTTCCAGCTCACACTTTTATGAAATGGTTTAGGTTTGTAATGTTTGAAAAAACTTACCACTTGCTCCCGGCTATTGGAAATTGAATCCAAGGGTAGGTTTGTTTTATGAACTAGTTTATTGTGTTTCAACATTGTTGGACCAGTTTGAAAAAACTTACTTCCCTTACATATCTCCTAGCATTTCTCCGCTTCCATAGTTCCCATATTAGGATCGATGGTACTATCTTGAAATTTTTTTGTATTTGATAGTACTCTTGACCTTCCACCAAGAATTTATAAGTTGTTGTAGATGCACTTCATTTAGTTAAATACCTGCACAGGAAACAAACTTCTTCCACAACCTTTGGGCTATGGGAAATGTTAGAAAAACATGCTCCATCATTTCTTGTTTATACTCCTCACAACAATTACATCTTGAGGCAATATGCATTCTCATTCTCTTTTGATTGTCATCTGTGGAAATTCTCTTCCTTCACACCCTCTGAAGGAGAAACTGATTTTAAAGGGTAAACCTTTTATCCAAACATTCGACAACCATTCTTTTTCCTCTCCTTTTTTCCTCATTATCTTGAAGGCTGATTGGGCTGTGAATTCCCCATTGGAATTGCCCGTCCACCTAAGGCAATCTGCATCATAACCAATCTCTAGTTTGATACTTTTAATAATGTAGTTAGGCAGTCTTCAGAGATAAAACTCTGAAGTTTATCTTTCTGCCATCCATTATTGCCAACGAATTCTCTTACCTCCAAATCTGATCTTTCTATGCCTCCCTCCTCAATAAAGTACAAAGCTCCTTGTTGTGTCCAATTGTCATACCAAAAGTTTCCACCTCTTCCCTAATATAAATCATCATTTTCCATACATGTGAAGCTCCACTGCCTTTAGCCATGACTGGATGATCTTTTTTGCAATACTTATTCCACATATAGGTTCCCCACAATGAATTGGTTGCCACTCTAAAATTCCACCACAGCTTAGCAAACAAAGCCTTGGCAACATCATGAAGAGATATGAATCCTACTCCACCTTCTTTATGGGGGGTAACACATATCATCCCATGCCACCCAATGTTTACCCTCTAATCCTCATGTTTTCCCCCAGAAAAACTTTGCAAAGATTTGATGAATCTTATTGATAATACCTTTAGGAGGATTCATTGTTGATAGCAAGTAAACAGGCATAAATTATAGTACATGAGCAATAAGTATTGGTCTTCCCCCATAAGATAGAAATTTGTTCTGCCAATTCATCACTCTTTTGTTGATTTTACCTAGGATGTATTCAAAATGTGAGATCTTCTTTCTCCCATAGAATACTGGACAACCTAGGTATGTGAATGGAAATTGACCCTATTATATCCATGTCCATCTTCTTAACCTCTGGACTAAAACAATAGGAGCTTTCTCATGAAGGTAGAAAAAACACTTGTTTTTGTTAATCATATGTCCAGACACTTGTTCATAATCTACTAGAACCTTCATCATCTTTTTCATCGACTTCCTTTCCCCTGAGCAAAACAAAATGGTATCATCTGCATATGATAGATGGTTTATGTTTGGAGACCATTTGGGCATGCCATAACCCCTGTACTCTCCATTTTCATGACATTTATTCAGTCCTCTAGCCAATACTTCTGCAGCTATGATAAACAAAGTTGGCGACAACGGATCCCCTTGCTTTAATCCCCTAGATGATTGAAAGAAGCCATAGGCCTGCCTATTCACCAGTACTGAATACCAATTATTTGAAATCAATCTCCAAATCATGTCAATTATTTTCTCTGATAAACCAAACTTCCTTAGAACCTTAGTAAGAAATATCCAAGAGATCCTATCATATGCTTTAGCCATATCCAACTTCACCACTACATTCTGCCACTTGTTCTAATATTGATGTCTCTTATTATTTATTGTGCAAGTAGCACATTTTCTGTTATGCTTCTTTCTTGAATGAAACCCAGTTGATTTGGAGAAATGATTGTGGGAAGGATATCAACAATTCTTTCATGTATCAATCTTGATATGATTTTATTGGAAAATGTGCTCAAACTTATAGGTCGTAAATCAGTAAAATTCTGGACATTTTCTTTTTTGGAATCAAGATTAAATTTGTGTGAGTAATGAACCTAGGCAACATTTGCCCACAAAAAAATGCCCTGACCATTTTAGTAATGTCCTCATGAATAATTCCCCAACATACTTGGAAAAAGGCTCTTGAAAATCCATCCGGCCCATTGGTGCTCTCTCCATTTAGTTCAAAAACAATATTTTTGATCTCCTCCATACTTGGTAATTTTTCCATCTCTTCATTTTGCTCTGTCGATATCAAACATGGGATATTATCAATCATTTCTGGATTATTCATCACATCTGATTCTCTGAATTATTCCCCAAAGAAATCAATTGATGTCTTTCCTATTTGATCATTGGTATTTAAAATACCTCCATGATTGGATTGAATCTCTCCAATATGTAGCTTTTTCCTTCTTCCCTTGACATAAGCATGAAAGAATGTTGTATTCCTATCCCCATGTTTAAACCATCTCATGCCAGCCTTTTGCCTCCAATACTCTTCTTCAATGTTGAGATACTTTTTGAGCTCCGCTTCAGCTCTATTAAGCTCACTCCTATTAGCTTGTGAGGGGCTAATTTCTAGCTGAATCTCCTTTACTCTGATCATATCTTCCAGTGTCACCATTTTCTCAAAGATGTTTCCATAAACTCGTTTGCTCCACTCACCCAATGCTCTCTTTACCTTTTTCATCTTTGCCTTAAATTCAGAGAAGGGATCTCCAACAAAGTCAACGCACCAAGCTTTCCTCACTACCTCCAAAAATTGTGGATGTTTAGTCCAAAAATTTAGAAATTTAAAAGGTTTGACCACATGTGCTTCCTCCGAACTACACACCATTAAAAGAGGGGCATCAGTCTAATAAGGTGTTGTACACTACTACTTAGCAGAAAGTCAAGGAATTCTTGATTTACCAGAACTCTATCTAGTCTTTTGAAAATACAACCCTCTTCTATCCTCCCATTCCACCACGTAAATTTTCTTCCTATTGTTAGTAATTCCATTAGAGCACTATTGTTTACACAATGAGCAAAATCACTCGCCTCTGAGTGAACAAAGGGAAGCCCTCCTAGTTTCTCTTCTACATTAAGAATAGCGTTAAAATCGGGGCCCCCCACTATCCAAGGTTCACTGTTTTCCCCCGCAATCTCCTCTATTTCTTCCCACAATTCCATTATATAAGATTTTGTACACCTTGCATATACAAAAGTGATATAAACAGATTCATCATGAAATTGAAACTTCAAAGTAATTTGTTGATAACTATCCCTTGTCACTTGACCTACCCATTGTTCCTTCCAAAAGATCCAGATTTTAGAAGAAGCATTCGCCACTGCATTCTCAAAACCTAATCTTCTCTTGTATAAATCTATCTCCTCTAGATCTTTAAAAGGTTCCAGGAGAGCAATGAATGAAAAATGATGTCTTTTATTCATCTTTATTAATCTCTCAAATGATTTTTAAGAGTTAACAGATCTGATATTCCAAAATAATATTTGTCCTATCATTGCTTAATGATATTCCCCTTCTCTTACTCCTTCTTGTCTTCACCTGGAGTGGTACTATATTATGCATAACCCTATTCTTCTTATAACCACTTTTTAATTCCTCCATTTGTCTAGGTGATAAGTCACATGCCTTGCTAGCACTTTGTATATTCATCTCCATATCTTCATCCTCTCTTTACTCCTGATAGCTTTGCTTCTGTGTTGGTGTCATAACATGGATGTCCGGAATACTTTTATCCATCGAGTTTGGCTCTATAATGCATATTGGGTCTGGGATGGTGGTCGAATTTTTCTCCCTCTCATTCTCCGGCTTCCATAACATAATTTTTGTGCCTTCATTTTTATTCAAAACCCTTGTCTTCTCTACTTGCTTATGTTGTGTTTCATCATCTAGACTTTGTCCTTCACTCACCCTTCTATCCCATTCTCCACAACAACCTCATTCTTCTTAGGGTATAATTTCGGGTGTAGTGCATAACACTCATGTTCATTGTATCCTTGTAACCTACAGTTCACACAATATTTAGGGACATAATCATATTTTATTTTGATCCATTTTTCCACCACTTCCCCAGATTGCTTTCTAACCCTCAATATTAATTCGTTTTGGGAATTCCCCCAATAGATCCACCTCCACCTTGACCCTCAGACAGCTGGGTCTTGTATGGTTTTGAGTCGCCATGTCCACCTGTAATGGCTTACTAACTGCAACAGCAAGAGAAAATATTGTTTCCTTCACAAAAAAATTTGGTGGGAGTCCTGGAAAGGATATCCAAGTTATGGCTATTGTCGTTTCCTCCTGTGAGTCGAACATAGGATCCCATTTGAGTGTCCTCATGGGATACGACCATTGTCGTTGTGTCAAATAAAAAGCTGGTTTAGATAGTAATTTGACGTAATCCTACATGATCTCTACTCTAATTAAAACATGTTTATTTCCCAATAATCCAATATTGCATTCACCTTTGAGTTCACATTGTTTTGGAATTATCTTCCATAGTTTCTTGATTTCTGGCATTCCATAGGAAAACTTTCCAATTATAGCATATTGTAAATTTTTTGTGTATATCATCTGTGTGACTTGCTCCTCTTCCCATATAATTTTGATTCCCCATGAAGGTAAGAAATTGGCCTCATTGTTACTGGTTTACTACTCAGTGGACTTGGTTGTAAAATAGCGGCATAGTTTCTTGTCATTGCTGGATTTGATTGGCTTTGACCAGTCTCCGGAGGAGGCTGACCAAGGATGGTGGCCATGGCCACCGGTGAAACTTGGTAAAAGGGTAATTAAGGTTTGCGGCGGCTAGGTTAGAGAGCGTTCTCGATTGATTTTGTCCTCGTACCCTCTTTGTGATCTCTATCTTTCTTGTTGATTTGCAGGAGTTGGTGTTTTTTTAATTATAGCTAGATTATATTTAAGAAAATTAATTTAGATTATTAATTAAACAAGTTGATAGGTGTCGCTCATTGAAGAATGCACTGGGGAAATGGAGGGGATCTTCACAGGAGGAAAATCAAGTCTAAGCTAAGCCTATAAAAGAAAATTTTAATGCTAAAGTATTGTAAAACCTAAGTGGAGAGGAGAGGTTAAAAATTACATGTCTACACTATATGCAATAGTGTTAAAAAAATTATCTTTCTTGTTGATTTGCAAGAGTTAGTTATGTTTTTAATTATAGTTAGACTAATATTTAAGAAAAATAAATTTAAACCATTAATAATTGAACAAGTAGATAGGTGTTTCTCGAGAGAGTTGGCAAAATAGCCACTCTCAAGACTTAATTGGACATAAAGTCACAACTCTTGAAAAATTTGTGGTATATCCATTAATTATGACATCACCTATGTGACCAACTTGGGACATACAAAAGCATCTTCTAAGTTTTAATATATACACTTTGGTCCCCCCCCCCCCTCCCCTTCTTTTCCAACAAATATGGAATAATATGTGTATTTTCATTTTTTAAAATTATATTTGAAAAAGAAAAACTCTCCAACAAGATATCAAAATAGGGGCTTGTTTTGTTGCTGATTTTGCCGATTCCGGCCAATTTTCCAGTCATATTATCCATTTCACTTGTAAAATCATCATCATCCTACTCATTGCTTTGATTTTCACTCCATTTTCTTTCAAAAACTAAAATTCAAAATTATTTTCCCGTCAACTTGAAAAATCTTCCATAATCACTTGATAACTCATTAGTAGATACATTTTAGTAGTTTAGAAGCATTAAAAATATGGTTGTGTCATTCACTTCATCCGTATATGGCTTAAATAGTGCCATGTAATTTTGTTCCATCTCACGGACAGTAGGGATAAGGTATGGGCGCACAGTCTAAAAAAAGAATATAAATATTACACAATATTTACTAATTTAAAAATAATGTTAGATAATAACACATAAATATATATGTACTTCTTCCTTTGTACTTAAATGGATCACCTTCAACTATATTATCGCTCTTTATTATATTCCATTTGAGTAAACGGGGAATGGGCAGTGGAGTAGCCAAGGACTTCCCGACATACTTTCAAGATGTGGAAAAGCCTCATATATCCAAACTTAGAATCCATAGAATAACAAACAAATAAATAGAGTTTATGAAGTACTACACAAATAAATAAAAGTATATCATAAATTGACTAAATGGTTAATAAAAAGTACCAGAAATGCCCAGGAAAAGTCGTACAGAGCATAAGATGCATTCTTCTTTTCATTATATATTCCCCCTGTTTCTTCAAATTAATTTGATTCTTCAGATAGGTCAATGTTAAACCAAAAGACTCTTCCCCTCATGGATAACTTTTGAATAAATCCAAATCATATGTCATTTTGATGTGGTTTGAATCCACAATATTAGATCGATCATGGGCAAGCAACATCGTGTGGACGAACCAAACTAATGAGCACTTCAACTTTTACTCCTTATTTAATTTGTTACTCTTGATTAAACTCATCAACTTTGTACCAGTGATGTTCATGTTCCTTGTCACCTTGAAATGAAAATTCTCACCTTTTCTAAGGACTTTATTCATTTTATATTCAAGGGGGTATGTTAACCAATTCAGCCCCGTAATCAATGCAAATTTTTTTAAGCCAAATCATGTAGGCTTATCATTCACACAAAACTAGATTTCATGCAAATTTTTGTCATTTTTCACACGTCGCAGCAACATATAATGGAAAATCTATCCATTGAACTTAAAATAATCTAGAATATGCCTCAAGTGTCCAAAGCAAGTACCCTTAAATTCATTATAAAGCTTTTGTTCAACAAGAATTTTTCTAAAGTCATGATAATCTCTCATCCTTAGATCTTTGCTGAAAAAGATCCTACCTCATCTACCCACGTCGCTAAATCATTATTAAAGTCGAACTTTTTTTAAAACCTTGATTAGAAGAGACCAAGAGAGCCTATCATAAGCTTGAGTCATATCTAATTTTAAAACCACATTACCACCTATATTATCTTTTGCAATTCCATGAATAATATCCTGAGCGAGCATAACATTATCAATAATAAGCATAAGCCTACCAGGAACAAATCCACTTTGATTTGCAGAAATCAATTTGCCAAGTAACGCATTGATTCTATTAGCTAAAGTTTTAGAAATCATATTGTTAGTAAAGTTGCTTAAGCTAATAGGTCTAAACTCAACAAAATTAGTTGGAGACTCAATTTTTGGAATCAAGGTCAAACAGGAATGAGTATAGAATTTAGTGAGATTATTGCCCTTGAAAAATGCAATAACATCAATGTAGATAATAGACAAACAAGATTGGAAAAACATATCATTATATCCATCCTCATTGCAGAGCTTTCTGTACTCATGCTAAAGACAACTTGATTGATTTCCTTTTCATCAGGAATCCTAAGGTTGATTTATGTACTCATGCTAATGACTTTTGGAATGTAGTCCATTATAGTATGATCGTTGTTAGGATGGCTAAGGTTGAATTGTCTTTGGAAGTGTTTGACGGCAACTTTGGCAATTTTATTGTCTCAATAATCCACTTACCTATGTCATTCTTAATTCTTAGAATCTATAACCTTCTCCTTTTAGTACACTGTGAAAGTAGTTTGTGTTTTTAGCACCATCTTTAAATCATTGTAATAGTGGTGTGGTTGCAAATTCAAAGGAACCACAAAGTCATAAGAAGGTAAAGCACATTGAGCGAAAGTAACATTTGATTCGAGACATAGTACAGAGAGGAGATGTGATGGTTGCAAAGATTGCATCAGAAAATAACCTGGCAGATCCTTTGACAAAAGTTTTATCGTAAAAGTTTTTTGATAGTCATGTTGAAGGAATGGGTGTTAGAGTTGTAGGTGCATGGTTATGAGTCTAAGTGGGAGATTGCTAGGATATACTATTAACCATGCATTTTAATATAGTATTAGTTATTGAACAATTATTTATTTATTTGTTCAATTCAATTAAGTGTTACATTAAATAGATCAATTTGTCGCATAAGTGTCCTCAGCTTATATAATAGATGATTTGGTGTATAGAGCTTATGCTTATACACAAAAGATTAAATCATTGGTTCTTATGAGTTAAAAGTTATAGTTCACAATCGTAGATGAAAATTTGAACAAACCATCAGAAAGATTGTAGCACGGGATTAAATGTAATTTATCTTGATTATGAGAATGGTATAGTTATAACTTCTTGTGCTAGTGCATTTTGTATTTATTGAACGGGACCGAGTAGAGATAGATGTTTTAGACGGATTGATAAAAACATATTCTCTAAACTATTATATGTACTTATATTCTTAATCTTGATATAACGATTATGATTTGTATATATTAATTATCGTTTTGATTTATCAAAAAGGTGAGATTCTGAGATGGATAAATATGTCTGGTAGATTGGATGATAATAATATATATTGGTGAAATAATTAGTTAGTTGATGGAAGCAATGTCTCAATATAGAGATTGATGATACACTTTTTTTATGAGAAGCTTATAAGTTTTCGTGTGTAAACCCGGCCGGTAGATTTATGAATCTGGCACATGAAATAAGTTAAGTATTGCTCTAAAGGAAGTTAATCATTGAATTAAATTCGTCAGTAATTTAGTTTATTAATTAGTATCTGTAATCTTAACGTGGGGAATTACATATGTGTTTAATGAGGGAATTTTGAAATATAAATAGAGGAGTGCAATTACGAATTTCTAGTGGAATGATTACCATTTTATCCTTATACTAAATAAAAAATGTTGTATTCATATTCTTCAATTATTTTATTTTTAAAAAATATTGAGCAATAAACTTTTTTTACTATTAATAAATTGAGAATATTTGAACAGTTATAAAAATTAAATAATCTAAACGTTAAAGAAAATGGAGAGACAAACGTTAGTTAATGAGAGCAATTAGGTAGAGATTTAAGCTGCACATTAACCAAAATATAGTAGCATTACCTTTACATTGCTAGAATCTTAAAAGTTGTAGATTTCAGTACATAGAATTCCATAGTTAATATTCCCTCTGTTCCTAATTACTTGTCCATTTTTGAATTGACACACATATTAAGAAAACAATGATTGACATGATGAGTTTACCATTTTATCCCTATTAATTATGAAGTAGATGAATTAAAAACTTAAGATTTTCATTAAGTTCTACCTTTTTCAAAGTAATTAAGTGAGGGTATAATAGGTAAAAAGAATTTGTCCTTTCTTGATTTGTCAAAATGGACAAGTAATTAGGGACAACAAAAAAAGGAAAAGTGGATAAGTAATTAGGGACTGATGGAGTATATGTTATTTTCAATGATAAATACGTGAAAAGAAGCTAAAGAGACTAATTAATCATTTAAAGTGAAAGTATTATACAAGCCAAGAATAGTTTTCATTTCCCTTAAGTCTCCCTCTCCATTTTTATGGGCTCTAAAGAAGAGTATATCATTTCTCTGAGCAGTTTTTTCTTAATCAATGTCAAAGTTAAAGGCTATTAAAATACGCTATGAACGTTGTTGGATTTGTCCAAGAATTTCAGCTATGGATGTTGTTGGATTCGTCAAAGAAATTTCTTAGTGCAAAGGAGCATTAGTTTTTTCAGTTGAAGAATATACTCATGGCACTTATTATTTAATTCACTTTCTAGAGCTTAAGATGTCACAACATTAATTTTGTTGTAAAAGATCTCTATGTATCACTGGTTTTACACATATTTCATTAATGTTTCACTTTTCTCATTTAAATATTGTAGTTGTACTTTAGTTAGTTATTTTACTTTATAAGATTATGTGGGTAGATTAATATACCTTTCATTTTCTTTTTTTCGGAAAGGAGATATTTTGTTGAAGTTTGATTAATTAGTAATGTTGGTAATTGTTGATATTCCTATCAAATGAATGATGATTGACAGAGCCTCCTTAAAATTATTTTTAAGTAAACACAAAAAATAAGGAAAATTAGAGTATTAAATGATTTACCTTGAAGGTATATATTTTATAAAAGATAAATGATCTTCCTAATTATAGTTGACTGAATTTAAAAATTAAGTTACAAAGAATGATAGGCTTTGCACATCATGATTTCAATTTTATTTTTTTGTTAAAGTAGATATCTATAATTTTATGATGATTGCTAATTTTGAGAAAAATAAAATGCTTATTTGTTTACCACATAAATTGCTCTATGCAGTACAAAACATCTTCAAAGTAGAGAAAGAAAAAAAATAATAAATAATGGTATTTGCAATTAGGTTTTGGATTTTGGAATCTTAGAATCAAAACCCCATATAGGATAATTATCATTTTTAAGTATATGTAATTTGTATTTTCTATTTTATAACACATAATATAACTTTAAAATATTGTTTATATACGGTCTTTACAAAAATATTTTTATTTATATGGCCACACGCACATCGCGCATACCCAGAAACTAGTATATATAAAATAATGTAGTACTAGTTCTAATTAATAAGCCTTGACTTATAATGTAGACTTAAGCAACCAATAACAAATTAATTGAATCCTACAAATTCAATTCAATGGACAAAAATGTTGGTGGAAGCTCCAGCGGGTAGTCAACAAAAACTCGTGTTGATAGACGCAACGCAACGATTGGGAGTGGCATATCATTTCCATAATGAAATTGAAACATCCATTCAAAACATTTTTTATGCGTCCCAACAGAATATTGATGACAACCTTTACGTTGTTTCTCTTCGTTTTCGACTTGTGAGGCAACAAGGCTATTACATGTCTTCAGGTAAATCTACTCTATTACTTTTCTTTATTAATTGAGTGTTCAAGTTTAAATTTTTTACTAACAATGAACATGATGTTTAATTAACCAGATGTCTTCAAGCAATTCACCAACCAAGATGGGAAATTCAAGGAAACACTTACTAATGATGTTCAAGGATTATTGAGTTTGTATGAAGCATCAAATCTGAGAGTGCGTGATGAGGAGATTCTTGAAGAAGCTCTTACCTTTACCACTACTCATCTCGAGTCTATTGTCTCCAACTTGAGCAATAACTCTTTTAAGGTTGAAGTTACTGAAGCCTTAAAACAGCCTATTCGCAAGACTTTACCAAGGGTGGGCGAAAGGAAATACATATCCATTTACGAAAACAATGATGCACACAACCATTTGCTTTTGAAATTTGCTAAATTGGATTTTAACATGCTGCAAAAGTTGCACCAAAGAGAGCTTAGTGACCTTACAAGGTGGTACACTATTTGGTCTATATATGTTCTTTAATTAGGTGAATTAAAACCGTTGCTCTTGTGATGTATGTAGGTGGTGGAAAGATATAGATTTTGCAAATAAAATTCCATATGCAAGGGACAGACTGGTTGAGTGTTACTTTTGGATATTGGGAGTGTATTTTGAGCCAAAGTAGAGTCATGCTAGAAAAATGATGACAAAAGTACTCAAGATGGCCCCAATTATTGATGACACTTTTGATGCCTATGCAACCTATGACGAACTTGTGTCCTTCAATGATGTCATCCAAAGGTAAAAATACATATATTATGAGAGAGATTAATAGCTAGTATATGACAAGAAAATTACACCATCAGTTTATTTTTAAAAATATTTTTTTCTCTTAATTTAATTATGAGAATAATCCCTTATTGATGAGTGTGATAAAACATATATTGACGTTGTTATTGTGAAATACTACACAACAATATGTGCAGGACGTAAAAAAAAATACTAGTACCTTGTAATTAATTTTGATATTTGACTTTTTAGATGGGACGATCGACATTAGTGTGATTGATTCACTACCACCATATATGAGACCTGTTTATCAAGCCCGAAATGGAACAATAATTGGCGAAAGAAGGTAAATCGGACCGTGTATACTATGCAAAGTATGAGGTAATATTCCTTTTAACTTATTACCCACATAAACAGCTCTCATTCCAAATGACGACCAATTATTGTATTATTTTTTACATTATCATATTTAATGAAGTAGTTGGTAAGAGCCTATTTTAAGGAAGCTCAATGGTTGGATGCTCTATATTCCAAAATGTGAGGATCATGTATATGAAGAATGCACTTATAAGTTGTGGGCATATGATGGCAGCAACAATTTCCTTGATCGGTATGGACGAATTTATAAGCACAGAGACTTTTGAATGGATAATAAATGAGCATTTAATAGTTCGTGCATTATCGATAATTAACAGAGGAATGGACGATATCATTGGACATGAAGTAAGTACAACAATACCTTAATTAATGAAGTAATTCATATTCGTTCCAGCTATTATTTGTAACCACTTATTGTGCTGTAGGATGAACAACAAAGAGGACATGTAGCTTCAAGTATTGAATGCTACATGAAAAAATATGGAGCGCCGAAGCATAATGCATACACTAAGTATCATAAAGAAGTTATCAATGGATGGAAGTGTTAGGGTTTTTCCCTGATTTTCTAACCTTATTTGAAGTTTATTTATTTTTTCTAAAAGAAAAAACAAAACATTACCATAAATGTTTTTACTTTTTCTGAAAGGAAAAAATAATTTAGTTTATTCTTTCCTTAGAGAAAAGTTTGGAGATCTATAAGTTGAAGATCCCTATTCTCATAGCAAACACAATAGAATCCACAATGTAATCGTTTAGAGACTTTTGTTTATGGGGAGATTTATTCTCTCAACAGTTTTAGTATTTTCTTTTATATTAGTTTTTCATATAATAATATTATGTTTTTAGTTAAGTTTTTTGTCATCTAATTTATTATCATATGAGTTGCAATTGTACGTTTCCGCATGACGCCCTATTCACCTTCATAACCCAACAGGAAGGACATAAACAAAGAACTCCTCTTTCCTCCAACTGAAGTATCAATGCTTGTTCTCGAACGAGTTTTATATTTCGCATGAGTGATAGACACTTTATATAAAGAGGAAGATGGATACACAAACTCCGAAGGCAAACTTAAAAACATGATTAACTTGTTACTGATTGAACCTGTCAAGATATGAGGATAATTATGCCGACACAAGGTCAAGTACTAATTTGGAGGCATATAACTTGAAATCCTTCTATTTATGTGATTGCTAATAAAAGAACCAGTGATTCCTCTTACTCTTTGTTTGGATGATTGTTATGTATTGTTTCATATTATATTGTATTGTATTATATCGTGTTATATTGTATCGTGCTATATTGTATCGTACTGTGTTATATTGTGTCGTCCGTAATATATAGTCTCCAAAAGAACTTAAAAGAGATAGTAAAACGTGCATTTGGGATAATAGGTAATCACCACCATGCCTACTTCTAAAATACTCATTCTTCTTCAACAATTTTACCCTTCTCACTGACATAGATACCATCAAGAAACTTTCGGATATCCTTGTTCTTCACATGACATTTGTGGTTAATATATCGAATTGTATTGTATTGTATTGTACTGTATTATTTTGATGAAATACAACGTTTGGATAAATTATATCGTTCTCCGTCTTTACATAATGACACATATCCATAATTTGAATGATAAACCTATAAGAAATTTTAGTGTATGGGGTTATTTTTTAATTGTTTTGGGTTAAGCCATTCCTTACTTGTTGATTTTGAGGGATTACGCTTGACTACTACCATGTCTATTATTGAACAATAATTATTTTATTTTTTCAAGAGATCCTTTGTGTCCAGCTCCTTTAATGTTCCAATATATTGTATTAATCATTGGAATTTGATACCGTCGACCTTAAATTGGATCGTAACACTAATAATTACATAAGATTCCTAAAAAAAACCTAAGAGAGGTGTAAAACATAATTACTAATTAGCTTTAATTTGGGAAATTTCTTGATCTATACAAGAATTAGCTTGTGATTTGCGTTGTCTAAGTGTGACATACATATAAATGTGTATAATATTTGTATAGGGAAAAGGCAAAGATTTCCCCTTAAACTTGTTCCGAAAAGTAGTTACATGCTTAAACTATTATGACGATCTATTACACACCTTTACTATTTAAAAGTGAATTTATTTACCCCTAAAACTGATGTGGCAAAATAATTTTTAAAAAAAATAAAAATAGGCGCGTCAGACTTATTAAAGTAGAAAAAAAAATCAAAATTCAATTAGACCTCACCCCACTCTTCACATCTCTTCTTCTTCTTCACCACCCACCCTATTCTTCTTCTTCAACCCCACCCTCTTGATGAAGCACATTTTTCTCCTCTTTCTTTTAAGCAAAAATCTCTCCTTCTTCCTTCTTCCTTCTTTCTTCTCAGCTTGCTTAGCAAATTACTTATCATCAATCTAAGTTTTGTGGGATTTGATTTGTGCTTGTTAACAAGAGATTTCTTAATATCATCGGCGGGATAAAATTTTAGGGGTTTCTTAGCCGTTGCAGCTATGGCGAGCTTTTTTGAGAGAAACGGAAAAAATTTTCACTCCATAAATCAGCTCCATGTTTCGATTAGTGTTATTGACGGCCATTGATAAATTTTCATCTTATTGTAATTTTGCTATGAAGAAATATAATTATTAGAGAACTTTAATAATTAATTGGAGATTAATTAGTGTAAAATATAGTTAACAAAAGAAAACTTACTTAAAAATAAAAAAGAATATAGTTTTTTTTAATTTTCTGACATGGTGCTGACATGGCATTGATATGACAGCGAGTGTAATACACCACATATTATCAGAGTGGTGTTACAAGTTTCAGGGGTAAATAAGTTCACTTTTAAATAGTAAAGGTGTGTAATAGGTTGTCATAATAGTTTAAGTGTGTAACTGACTTTCAGGGGAAATCTATGTCTTTTCCCTTTTGTATATTAGTGTTTGACATACATAAAATATACATTTTTTTATACAAAATAGTGTATATCTTTTGTAGTTGGCAAACAAATATAATTATTTGGGAAAGTTACAAACATCTAGAATCTATAATGTAATAGAGCTATAGTTTCTATTATTTTTAATTTGTGACTACAATTTCGCGAAATTTTGCTAATTCGGTTTTTTAATTATATAAATCCAGAATTTGTATAATTCGGTCTCTGATTGTATAAATCCAGAATTTGTATATGTATACCCTAGCTATTTGTATACGATTTATGAAAAAAATTATAATAAATTACCATGTTTGTTTATTGGCAAGAAAGAAGAATGACAAAGTTGTATCTAGAATTCACTATTAGGCTGCAAAATCGTGCCTTTAAAACTTTCATAAAATTAATACAGTGGTTTGGTGCTCCAATAGGCTAGTGTTGTTATTCTTGGTTTTGAGTTTTGACTTTTGAGGATTGCCTAATTAGTTTTAATTTCTATAGAAAATAGGAGGATAATAGTATAAACGAAAGACACTGCACCAAGTGATACAGCAGAAGATTTTAGGCATATTGCCCATTCTACCTACTTGGCTTTGATCTTTGAACTTAAACTCACAATGCATGACTTGATCAACGGCAACACTAAATGCTTTTTTTAAGCTCCTAGCTATTTGATTTATGTTTATCTGCACGTGTTAAGAGTGACATTACATCTTAAGAAGCTGCGAAGGAAATAAATAGAAAAAGCCAATGCATAGTAAGCACCAATTTATAACCATTTTTGTTTATAATATCCATCAAAACTGTGCGTGACTTAGTTTTCAAGATTGCATCAAGGATCATAGAAAGGTCCCGGTTGCTGTAAACAAATAAATGCATAAATTAACTATTATGTAAATAAGAAGTAGCACCAGCTAAGAATGCAACTCTTAGTACTACAAAGAGTTAAAAAGGCGAGCCATGTGTTACCTCTGGATAGCTTCACCATTACAGCCATCCCCTGAAGCAGCAGTTAAAAGGTAGCACCTGGATGCATCCTGCTCCAAGAAAAAAGAAATGTAATAATAGAAAGAAAAATGTAGATTACTGTGGATTTACACATATGGCAGAAGTTCAATAACAGGAATGCTTTCAGAATAGGACCATGAAAATCTAGATGAAGAGGTTACTAAGTAAAGGCAGGGTTAAGAAACTGGAAATGCCTCAGAAGATCAAAATCTACATGGAGAGGCTACTAAGTCGAGACGACACTACGTGGACAACAATGATGAATGATGATCCCTCATCACCACCCACTATATGAGCGCTTTCCACCCCTCTCTATCAACAACTTTTTGGCCTATTCCCCCTTGATGAATTACACCAAAGAGGCTGCAAAAGCAGAAGAAAGGAGCATTCACACAAGACACCACAATGATTAATCATGAATCACTCAACAAGAAAAAGTAAGTACAGATTACATCATATAGCTTTTAACAACTCACCTTGCGTTTGCTTATTCCACCATCTTGATCCAACAACTCATTAAGTTTCTCTTCTACTGCAAATTCAGGTAAGAAAAGATAATGTAACAATACTCCACAACTTACGGATTCCAAAACAAAATGATACCAATGATATACCTGCTTCAAAATGACCATGTAAGGAGCCATTTGGAGGTTTCTTAAATTTAGGTTGTGGAACTTGCAATTTACTGTCCACATCAGGCGATGATTTGGAATTCACAGCGTAATTCCTCTGTTTCCCCTTCTTCACTAAAGAATATTCACGTGAAGTTTTCATAAACAGACATAATTCGTGTGTCTGTTTCCCATTGCTGGATTTTAACTTCTTCAAAGACTTGCTGTAACATCCGACAATTTGAAATAACTATGAAGAGGCTTAGAATTGGAAATAGTCATTTTTGGAAGGAATTAAAAATCTGGAAAATTTGGTTAAGTATGGGAAAAAGTGAGTTTTTGGCCAACTTTGAACAGTTATAACTCCTAG
>JAJOOP010000767.1:0-62735 GCA_029582705.1 Solanum chacoense
CCTAAGTAGATTGTCCATGGGTAGTGTAGCTCATGTAGAAGATGAGAAGAATGAATTGGTTCATGATGTGCATAGGTTGGCCCGGTTAGGTGTCCAACTAGTGGATTCCACCAAGGGTGGATTCATGGTCCATCATAGTTCCAACTCGTCCTTTGTGGTTGATCTAAAGTCTAAGCAACACCTTGATCCTATTTTGATGGAATTGAAAGAATCGGTTCTCAACAAGTCGGTTGAGGCTTTTTCCCAAGGGGGGAGATGGAGTGCTTCGGTACCAAGGTAGACTATGTATTTCGGATTTTGATGGCTTGAGAGAGCAAATTTTAGAAGAGGCTCATGGTTCACGGTATTCTATTCATCCAGGAACCACCAAGTTGTACCATGATCTACGGGAAGTCTATTGCTGGAATGGCATGAAAAAGGATATAGCGGATTTTGTGGCCAAATGCCTGAATTGTCAACAAGTTAAGGCCGGACACCTAAAACCAGGAGGTTTGTTCCAAAATATAAATATTCCCATTTGGAAGTGGGAAGAGGTGAATATGGATTTTGTGGTGGGTTTGCCTCGTACTCGAAGGCTACATGATTCTATTTGGGTCATTGTTGATAGGATGACTAAATCATCCCACTTCTTTCCCGTCAAGGTTTTTTTTTCGGTAGAAGACTATGCTAAATTGTACATCAAGGAAATTGTGAAGTCGCATGGGGTTCCTTTGTCTATCAATTCGGATCGAGGTACTCAATTTAATTAACATTTTCGGAAAGCATTCCAAGAAGGGCTTGGTACAAATGTTAAACTTAGTACCACTTTCCACCCTCAAATGGATGGCCAAGCGGAACACAACATTCAAACCTTAGAGGACAAGTTGACGGGGTGTGTGATATATGTCAAGGGTAGTTGGGATGACCATCTCCCATTGATAGAATTTGCCTACAACAATAGCTACCATTCAAAGCATTGCCATGACTCCTGTTGAAGCACTATATGGTAGGAGGTGTAGATCTCCGGTTGGTTGGTTTGAAGGAGGTGAGTTTGTTCTAATTGGTCCAAAACTATTTTATGATGCCATTGAAAAAGTCCAAATCATTAGAGAGAGGTTGAAAATGGCCCAAAGTCAGAAACAATCTTATGCCGATGTTAGAAGGAGGGATCTTGAATTTGAGATTGGTGATTGGGTCTACTTGAAAATCTCACCTATGAAGGGTGTGATGAGGTTCAGTAAAAAGGGGAAGCTTAGTCCCCGGTATGTGGGCCCATATCAAACCTTGAAACGTGTAGTGAAAGTTGCATATGAATTAGACTTGCCAAATGAGTTGACTCCGATTCACCCTGTGTTCCATGTTTCCATGCTTAACGGTATCCATCCTTCCTTTAGAGGGTTTAGGAGTGGATGAAGGCCTTTCTTATGAAGAGGTCCCGGTAGAGATTTTAGACTGGCAAGTCAAGAGGTTGAGAAACAAGGAAGTAGCTTCCGTTAAGGTTCTATGGAGGAATCACTTAGTTGACGGTTCTACATGGGAGACCGAGGCAGATATGAAGTCCCGTTATCGTCATCTTTTTCCTTTTACTCCTATTCAAGGTTGAGGTAAATAGTTCCTCTTAACCTTTGATGTTCTGGGAGTAATGTGTGTTGTGTAAGTTTTCCATGATTTCCTTATGCTGTGCATGTTCTTGTGAGAATTCATGTTTAGACAAATTGAGTTTTCTTGATTTGTATGTTCCTCATGTTGAATTGCATTTTAGTATGATGATTGCATCTTTGACTTCATGAGGTGAATTGTTGAGCATGCTTAGTTATGTTTTGATGAAATGACATGCTGGCTCTATATTGTTGTGTTGAGCTTCTTTGAGTTGGAGAAGGTAATTCCTCCCATGTTTATGGGAATTGATGAGTTACATGCATATTGGGTTGGTAGATGTAGTCCCAACTTACTTGTATTACATTGGCCATGTTGTGAAAAGGAGTTGAAGTTTCCCCTTTTTGAATAGTGCATTTCTGAATTTTGCATATTGTTGATGTTTCATGAATAATGGCTGCTAGTCTAGAGTTTCTAACTTAGTTTAGTGTCTAGATTATCATTTTGGGACAATGTTCCTAAGGGGGAGATACTGTAATACCATGGAAATCTAATGACCTAAACTAGAGCCTAACATGTGTTCTAGTACCCTAAATAGTATTAACATGAAGATTTGAGTCCTAAAAATACTTCCCTAAGTTAGTACTAAGGTGTTAGTCCCTAAACGTCAAGGCATGACCCCCCAAGGACCAACCAAAGGTCCTTGAGGAAGTCCTTAAATTGCAGCCAAAAATCTGCCTGAAGGTAGTCACCTACGAGAGGGGAATCCACACCTCATGGGTGGACTCACGCGCCGTAGGTTGGGGTCGTGAGTCAAGACTTAGTCTTCCCTCAAACAACCCCAAATCTCCAAGATTCAGTCACAAACCACGCGTGTACAGTATGGTCCGTGGACCAACTCACGCTCCGTAAGTGGGGGCTCGTGAGTGAGGCCTAGACCAAGACCAAAAGAACAGCCTCAGACCCAACTCACGAGTGACAAGTACGGTCCATAGGTCCATCCACGCCTCGTAGGTGGGGGTCATGGATGGGGTCTGCAAAAGATGTCTTGAGCTCGGCCAAGTGAGGGTTAGTTTTGTAAATTCTAAATCAATTAATTAATGGTTGGTACGGTTATAATTATTATTTTAGACCTATACAAATACTTCTAAGTCATTAAACTCCACCTAACACCTCATAATTCACAAGACTCAAAACCAACTCTCCTCTCCCAAAAGTTCTTTCTCTAGGACTCCATTAAAGAACCAAGTCAAGGTCAAGCTAGGGGATCCAAGAACAAGTCTTTCTTCTCCAATTTCTTATGGAAATCAAGGTAAGATTTGGATGCTTTTCATCCTTGGGCAGTTATCACCCAAGGTGCCCCTTCAAACTATGTTTTTAAGACTTCATCTACATCACAGGTCTTCTTCCAAAACGATTAAAGTTTCTTAATTATGGTTTATTATAATTGATTATGATGATTTATGGTTGGAATAATTTAGTATTGATGTATTTTGATGAAAATCTCCTGTGGACCCATGATTCCCCTTTCTTCCTAAATTGTGAACTAAGGTGTGATTTGATTGATCATGGAAGCTGGACAATTAATTGTGTTTACATGAATTTTGATATTGAATCATGATTTCCCCTACATAATGTAGAGATTTCAAGATGTTAGGGTTGAATGTTATTTATAGCCTTGAAGGGCAATTTGCTAGGGTTTGTATATGTTGATGAAGATTCTATATGAACTCATGATTCACCTATGTAATGATGATCCTATGACTATTGTGTATTGTTGGTATTGATGCAAGATCCTTCTCCCCTACACCCTTACACGTGACCATGCATGAAAGGACTATGATTATTACATTAAAGTTGTATTTATTGAAAGGTCATTCTCATGAAACACTATGACTATGATGTGAAAGGTTTACTCACATAATAAGGATTCTAAGGGTGAAAGGCCATTCTCACCTAAAGAATTCATTAGCCACCATGATACTATGATGGTTTGAGTGCTAGGAATTTTTCCATGAAAATGACGAATATAAAGTAAAGACTTAACATGATTATTAAAGGTAATTAAGCTTAGCACCGAGAGGATAGGAGCATGCGATGGAATCTTTATACCTCAGTTACTCCAGGTTTGTAGTAGCAATCTCCCTATCCCATAACTATGTGCCCACATAGGTCCTTAGCTAATAGATCCACCTATCAGCTAAACATGTTAGTTCTACCTTAGACTAGTAGAACACCTCTTTTCGGTGTGTGTTCATGACACTAGACTCCAAGTAGATCACATGGTCTATGTCGGTTAAGGCTATATTTCCCTACATAACAATAACATGATCCATGATATGACAAGGAAAATAATACGAACTATCAATAAGAACATGATTCATGTGCTATGATTACTTAAGGGCTTTTACTTAGTGTGAGTGGGGGGTATAGGACTTCACTTATGCATTGCACAAGTAAGCTTTGAAAGTGATTGTGGTATGTGCTTGATGACATGATCATTTATGAGTTAATGTATGCTTTACATGAATATGTACCATGACTACGAACCGTGCACATGAACCATGAATAAGAACATGAACATGAATATGAGCTATATCCATGACTTCTTAGTAAGCTTGCTTAGTATGAGTGGGGGTATGGGACTTCACTTGTACATTGCACAAGTAGACTTATATAGGGGTTATGGTATGGTTTACTTATGACATTATGATGTATGAATCTATGTATGCATGATATGGATTTATGTAAGAGTGAATTCTTTTATTGCGAACAATGAACATGAATGCCTCTTTGACTATGAGTGTTGACTATGGATGAGGTCAAGATAATTTATGCATGATTATGGTAGCCTAGGGTTGCTTATGGTATGATTTGACCTTGTAATTACTATAAATGTGCATGATGGCTTTTAAACTTGAAAAAGGCATGATTTCAACTAAATGTCTCTTTTATGCATGTTTTAAGGATTTTTTATGCATGGCTCCATACTTAGTACAATTAATTGTGCTAATCTATATTCTCTTCATTTTCTTATAAGTGTAGGTTCATGTCGTTGAGATGCATTTATCCTTTCAAGTGAAGCTTGGGTTGACTATTCCCTAAGCTTGGTGAGTCCTCAAGTTCAAGGATGGATTATCCACTTCTGTCTTTCTATTGTGATTTCTATTTTCAAGAGTTTTTATAGAAAAGTGATATGTCCCTAAGATTGTACTCTATTGTTTTAGATGGTGTATGAGACAAGGTCTAGACTATTATAATTTTCTTTTATGGAATGACTTCTATTGTAAAAGTTTTAAATTTTTCTGTATCATTACCATGTCTTATGTTATGAATATTCTAAGGGCTTATATGTGACCCCTTCGGGGTAAAGTACGCCTTGTTACATCTAGGGGCTACCCCTGGGTCGTGACATTAATGGGCCGTGAATGGGACCATGGTCCGTTAATGGGCTCATGGTAGGTTTCCAGAACCGGCTGAGCTGGCTTCACCTTGACCGACTCCCAGACGACCCGTGGTGATGATGAGAGGTCGTCAAAATGGTCGTGAAGTGGCCTAGATCAGAAGGGATTCTCCCTTAGTCACTGGTCAATGGTCACGGGCATCTAAACGGCTCATAAAGTCCAAAACGGACCATGAAGTCATCCGTGAAGGAGACTTGACGGACGTAGAGTTTAGGGTTAACATCAAACGATCACATCTCTTTGCAAAAATTGAATTAAGTGGCCCATAACTTATCAAATTAATTATCTGTGAATTCTCTTTCCAATGCCACTGAGATTGCCTAATCCAAGATCGAAGTAAAATGCTATGCCCACAATAGTGAAGCCCTTCGGGGCACAATTTCTTCACGACTTGTTAGACGAGCCATGGTGATCTAGACAGCCCGTCTAGGACTTCCAGTATGTCAATTCAGTTGTTTAAAGTCTGGGAATTTTGGGTCTTTTCCCAATTGTTTTAACCCAATACTACATCGTTTTACCTTTTATCCAAAGCCCTATATAATAATTTTATACCCCCAAATCACCCGAACCCAATTCATTCTCTTAAATTTCCGAAAGTTCATCAAATTCCTCCTCTAAAAATATTTCTCTCTAAAGAAGAAGAAGAAATCTAGGGTTTCAAGATCAAGTCTCCAATTCACCATTTCTTGTGGGTTTTTAACATTAAGGTATAATAGTATTCACCTATGGAGTCTTTTCCTCCATAGGGTTCCTAAATTCTCCAATTTACAAGTTAGAAATCTCTAATTGAAGTTAGGGTTTTTTTCTAGGCCATGGGTTCCTTTCAATGTTTATCCAATTGATTTTTCATGACTTCTTATGCATGGATTGAAGTATTTGCATGTTTTTAAGATGATTTCCCATGAACCCATGCATAACCCATGATTTTGATTATAAACCATGAAAGATGAATTCATGAAGATATGCATGTCCTTTTGATGAGATTGATGTAAATGAAGTTGAGGATGCATTGACTTTGAAAACATGATGAAGCTTATGAATTAATGAAA
Source organism: Solanum chacoense (assembly GCA_029582705.1). Classification (NCBI taxonomy): domain Eukaryota; kingdom Viridiplantae; phylum Streptophyta; class Magnoliopsida; order Solanales; family Solanaceae; genus Solanum; species Solanum chacoense. The sequence continues at coordinate 6,089 of JAJOOP010000767.1, forward strand.
AGAATGCATGTTTATGTAAGTATATTTATTAATCAATTAAGCTTATAGATGAAGCTATATATATGTTGTATGAAGCTTGTCCACATAACATGAATGATATCTAGATTTTCCCTCATTGCTTTTTGGGCTATTTTCCTAAATTATGTCTTGATTTGTATGGTATATGGATACGCAATCAATGATTATAGATCACGATTTAAAAACTATTTCCATTAGTAGTAGCGCATTTCTAGCATAAAGTGAATAACTATGGGACTCAAACGTATTATTAAAAGATCATGGATAGTGAAAGGTTTTCTCGCGCCTGGTCAAAGGAGTTATCCTGTGATGTCTCTAGCTTGGATTGATTTCTTAGTTGTAACTTTCCATGGATGATAATATCACTTTAGATTGGATTTGTTACTTAATAGTTCCTTTCCATGGATCATGAGACAAGTTAAGATTCATAACTATTTCATGGGATTTATGCTTAGAACCGAGATGATATTGTGATGGAAGATCTCCCGTAATAGAGGAGGAGTTTCTAGTAGCAATCTTTTTATCCCATACGTACGTTCCCCCATAGGATGATGATCTAAAGATAGACATTAGCTAGTGGATCCACGTAAGTTAGAAGTTAGTGGACCTACCTTGGCAAGTAGGACACTCTATTTTCGGTGTAAGAGGACTACACTGGATTCCATGTTATAGCTCACAGCGTATCTATGTCTGTTGAGGATACTTCCCACAATAATGATGAATTAAGGTTAACTTTAAAGTATCTCACATGTGTTTTAAAGATGATTTAACTTGCATTGAACATGATTACAATTTATACTTTCTAACCCTCATATCTTATGTTTTGACTTGGTCTTTTTATATAAAGAAAATGTCCTTTTAGCATGATTTCAGAAATTTTTATGCATTGCTATTGTACATGGTATATATTTGTACTAATGCATACTCTTGCACATTGTTTAACGAATGTAGGGTCCGACGCTCCTTTTCCTCATCTTCGTGGCTAGGGATCACTTAGTAGATATTGAAGATTGGTAAGTCCTCGTGTTTCGAGGACCGAACCTTTATTTCTTATATTATTTACATTTTTTAGAGATTGTATGTGATGTATGGGATACGTCCAATCACTCTAGATGTAACATATGGCTTTGAGACTATGTTAGAGTTCCACTTCATTTTTGACAAACTCATTTATGATATAAACTATCATTTAAATTTGTCAGATTATATTATCTTGTTTATGTATACGAAGTGGCATGTGTAGGGCCTCTTCACGTCTAGGGTGTACTTTGGGTTGTGACATCATGTTTGGCTCCGAGTGTCACCCATGAAGGATGTGATGAGGTTTGGAAACAAGGCCAAGCTGAGCTCGACATTCATTGAACTCTTTGAGATTGAGTAAGCGAGAAAGGTGCCCTATAAACTGGCCTTGCCACCTAATTTGTCAATTGTGCACCATGTGTTTCATAACTCAATGCTTCAGAAGTACATGTCGAATTAGTCCTGTGTGCTTTTTCTTTATTAAGTTGAGTTGGGTCCAAACTTATCTTTCAAGGAGGAGCTTATATCTATTTTGGATAAACAGGTCCAGAATCTTTGGACCAAAGAGATTGATTAAGTGATGGTGTAGTGGAAGCACCATTCAGTTGGTGAGGCCACTTGGGAGACATAGTCAGATATACGTGCCATATATGCTCAGCTTTTCGAAGCCTCAAGTATTTTCTCTTACTTTATGTTTGATGACGAACATTGTTTTTAATGGTGGATAATGTAATGATTCGGTCGGTCATTATTCGAAAGTTTCATGAATTTACCATCTTCCCCTCCTGAAATCGACCCCGAGACTTTTGTTACTGAGTTTAGAAAATTTGTTTTAAACATTGAGTTTAGAGTTGAGAATTTTGGTATGTTTTGAGTTTGAAAGGCTAAAGTGGATTTTATCTTTAGGAAATATGACGACAAAGCCCATCTCCTCAACCCTTAGAAATGAGAATTCTACTCTGTAATGATCCTCTTTTGGTTTCCTGAATGATTATTACTAGTCAATTCAACTTAAATATATAATGATCTAATCTTATTTAAAATATTAATATAAAACTTACTTGTTAGCATATGTTTTGAGGAGGCCTTTATCAATCCACTTACAGTACTCATCCATTAAAGTTGACGGAGGTTGATAACGAATCCCAGGTCCTTCAAATGAAAAATCTGGCGAATATCAGAATCCATTTTCTCTATGTCTTTTTCACTAGAGCCAAAATTAGTCAAATATGGAGATTGGAAAATCTTTGATGGCATCCTTTACCGTGGAACATGGGTCTTTCTATCATCAAGAAAAACAAATTATTTGCCTGAAATATCAATGGGTATATGACTATATGATAGAAGACACTGATTCTTAATAAACTCATGATGACTGGCAATATTCAACGGATGAGTAGCAATGGAAGCACGGAGACCGGATAGAAGTGCGTCTTTTGCCTCTTGAGTTCCAGAAGAGATTGAAGTTGATGTGGTAGAATCCTATGTAAAAGTGAAGCAAGTATAATGTATTTTTTATAGCTAATTTATAGTTAATGGAATCTTATTAATAACAAAGGATTTGCATTTTCTTGCTTACATTATGTTAAACAATTAATTAATATATGTACTTCTCGTCTCTTCATATAGTTGCGAGTTTGTTATAATTGATACTAAGAGAACCGTGTTTCTTACTTGTTATATCACCACCGCCTGGCGCGACTTGATTCATTCTTCGAACCTTGCTTCTACCTTCCCCAGCTCCCCACTCTAATATATCCCATTTTTAGATAAGTAAATCAACAATGTAATGACTAAAAATTACTTAAATTTCTGAATATTACAAGAAAATAGAATCAAAATAAAAGAACACAATTAAATTAATTATAAACTTAATATGATATCATCAAGATTAAAAAAAAATATAATTGAATGGAAAAAAATTCTACTCCCTCTATCCATCTTTATTTCTCCACCATACTATTATGGGATGCCCAACAATATTTTTTCAGTTTATAATATCAATGAACAATTTACCATTTTATGTCTATTTTATCTTTGCTATTAAATATTTATAACACCCCAAAAATTTCTAAGCTACGACCCGAACCATTCTTAATTATTGTATAAGGTTGTATCATGTGATTCTTAAATTGTTCTTAGGAGTTAAGGTCAATTATGTAGTGTGAGAATGAAATTGGATATGAATTAATTTCACTAGAATCCCCTAGCACAAACTTGAGTTGAAAGTTTCCTTACCGATTAAGTTTTGATATAAATTTCTAGTTAGGTCAACTTCAAACGATCATGTCTTATAGCATATAATGAACTAGGTGGCTCACTACCTATAAATTAAATGTATTTGATTCTTCTTTCCAACGCTACAAATTTTGCGTCAGTTTGAGTTTCGAGTAAATAGCTATGATCATTTTACTAACCTGATACAGTGTTGTGACGATTTAGACGGCGGGAAAAATACTAAAATGGGTCATTTTTGTCTTTTTATCCTAGAAAAACCTTAAACGAATTTTTGGACTCAAAAAAGGCCCAAAACAATCAAATTTTCATCTCTTAATCCAACATTCTCTTCTCTCTCAAACCCTAAGACAAAACACTAAGGAAAATCAAAGCATATGAGGGTGTTTGGATTAGCTTAAATGTTGGTAAAACATACTTTTAAGTCTGTTTTTGATTTGTGGAAGTGTTTCGAAAGAATATAAAAATAACTCAAAATAAGTTAGGAAGTGTTTAGCAACGTTAAGAATTAACTTATAAAAGTTTAAAATGACATAAAATAAGTTAAAACCAAAAGTATTTCTCCCACCTTCTTTTAATTTTTGATATTGAGTTTTCATGTCTGATTTAAAAGCTACTTTTTAAGTCAATCCAAATGGGCTCTAAAACTTCTAAGCAAGATTCTTTCAAATTTTTTCAAGATTTTTCTTCTAGTTAAGTCATTCTATGAGAATTTATTCTTCTCAACTCATATTCCTTAATAAAATTATTAATCATTAGTATAAATATTAATTGTTTGCCTAAGGGTTTTCAAGAAACTAATTCAAGAATCTCAAGAAACGTTTTCTTGAACGTTCTTCTTCAAGGTAGAGTTTCAAGTCTTCTAGTAATGTTCTTCTTCAAGATTCCTCAAGAACATTGTTCTTCCAAGTTTATATGAATATTCATAGTATTTGACTACTTTGTCCTCACGCCCTACATCTCAATTTAGTCAGTAAAAAATTAATCTAGGGTTATATCCTTAGCTTCAAGAATTATTGATATGAGTTATATTATTGATTGTGAGTTCTAACTCCTTGATCATTAGATGCTATATATATTATTATACATTGAGATTCTCGAGTTGTTGTTCATGTTTATATTCCACATGAACCATAATTTTTTTGTTTTGTTGAGAGTCATTTCAACAAACATCTTTTATCATAAGTTTATTTCAGGGAGTTAAAAGTGAGTCCAAGAGTAAACTTTAAAGCATAATTTTGAGTTAAAGTTAAGGGAACTACATGATTCCCAAATATTTCATTTTTATATGAAGAAAGAGAGTATTATTTTGAGAAAAGTAAAACAGTTTTAAGAAAGATTGAGTACAGAGCAGTTACCTCTTGCAGAGACCCTTTTTGAGTAATTATCTCTACATAGAAAGGGTATTTTTAAAATTATCATTGTGTTATATATATATAACTCACATTACCTATATACCATGTACCAAATGTGGGAAAAGATCATTCTAGCTTCCGGGCAACTCATCACTCTTTCTGAGAAGCTCTATTAGATGGATCCATGAGTTGAGTTTGTTATATACCCCGACAAGGTATAGGACAGTTCTAGCAGTGTGGGAGAGACACTATATCATCACCATGATCATAGTGATGGTTGTCGATTAGAGAAACTCTCAAATAAAGTATATATTTATTTATATATTTAAGTTGAGTATTTGCTATTATTGCATCCTTATAGTAAGAGCTTAAATGATATTTCATCGTGATTTATACTATATCTTAGTTGAGTTACCTGCAGACTTTCAGTTCAATTATTTATTGTTTACCTATATTACATACTTGTATATTAAATCTAATGATGTCATTTGACCTACATCTTTTTACGATGCAGATTTAGGTACTAGGATCATCAACGAGAGGTTTGTTGAGATCACTTCATCCTTTCGTTAGCTTTTGAGTGGGGCCTCCTTCCTTCCAGAGGACTCTAATTTTTATGAGTTATTTGTAGTATATTTTTGAGGTATCTTGGGTCTTGTCCTGACACTCATCTTTATACTCTAGAGGCTTATAGATAAACAGCTTCGGAGAGTCTTAGTTTTAGAAGTTTTATTTAAAACATATGTTTCCTACTCAATATATTCAGAGAGTTTTAGATTCAATAAACTACTGATTAAGCATTTCTTTCAGTTTTATGGTTACGTATGCTTGAGTTAGTCTTCTGCTTGTAGTCAGTCAGTATGAGTATTCACTTGGGTACCAACAATAGTTCTCGAGTGCTAGCCACATCGAGGTCTAGGCTCGGGTTGTGACAATACTATTCAATTTTCAATATTTGCATGTTTTTATTAATAAGGGTGATGAGGTAAAATTAACCTTCACTTTATGCTTCTTAATTTGGATGTCAAGTTAATAGTGGACAACAATTGTTGGACCTATGAAGTATTCACCCTTTAATTGAATGGTGTTATTCTGTTTAATTTTTTCATTCAATGTTCCTTACTATATTGAAACCTACTAATTTAGATTGACGTCTCATAGGGTACAAACACCTTAAACATCTATTAATCTTTGGTATGGAAATTACAATGGAGTTTAATAGAACCAACAAGGTAAGGAATTTGTATTCAATTTCTAGAATCATTGACAAAGTACACATGGCTGACAAACATATCATGGTTTCTCATTTAGTTACCAGTGCAATTGGAACTTTCCGGAAAAGTGTCGGTTCCAATTACCCCGGTTCGAAATCATACGGTATGCAATTTCACTCCTATTAACAACTTATGACTATACTATTTTTTGTTCGGTGTTTTTTTCTACTGAAATTGAGTTTGGGTTCACAATAAATTTTTAGTAATATTCATATGGTATAGTGCAAAAATGTATGACGATCTCATCCAAAAGCTTAAGCGGATAGTAAGGAGAAGTTCAAGGATAATGTTTAGTTTCTTAATTATGTATGCAATGTGTAGGATTGTATGCATTGCATTTTGTGTGATTTGATATAATTAGTTTGTATTTGATGAATTTCTATCATACTATGCTTGGTATAAACTCACATAACACAAAAATACATCAAAGAAACAAGAACGATGTTTGATGTTAACCTTGAGCTTTGTTTTGGCTCAATGAAGACCTTGACTAGAGCTTCCTGAAGAGGGTAAGAGTGGGTTCTTTGTGGATTGGACTAAAGGATATTCGAAGGGTATGTTGAACACTTTGGACTTTTTAAAAAGTAGCTTTTGACAAATTTTGGTGCTTAATCAACAATAATTTTTTTTGTGGTTTGCCTCTTATGTAAGGAGAGGATCAACAACTTACTGTATGCCAAAACATAAAAAGGGCACAATTTGATTTCTTAACCAAACTCATCAAGTATTCATCATGGCTGTCCATGAGTAACAGACCTCGCAACAGGTAGAATGTTGCATTAGCATGTGCCAACTCATGCAAACCACCTTTCATTTTCTAAGATTCTTTACGACAATAATACCCCTCTGATAGCTAGCCATGCGAAGCGACACACCTTCTTCAACACCATATGAATCTAGACAGAAGTATTTGGAAAACTGACCTCTGTCCTAACCAAAATCTTCTAGCTTCTCATAAAAGGATTTAGCTAAGGTCTAAGTATAAGATGTTATACCTGAGATCGCAACTCAAGGAATCACATTTGTCAATTGTCTCCCCTTGCTTTTGGAGTAAATTTGGAATCATTGAAACTTGATCACCTCTAAATCCTTGAATTACCTCCTAAACTTCATATCTAAAAAACTCCCATCTCCTTGCGTCCCCTAATTGCTAAACGAACGATTCCCTCTGGCAGAGTCTCTATATAGCACCAAAAATTCATTCGTAAGCACCATTCCTCCACACCAATTTTTCCCACAGAATCTTACTCTACTCCCATCCCTAGCCTTAAAAACAATGTTATCAAATAATGCATCCCACCCTTTAATTATATTCTTCCACACCACACCCAAAAGAGATTATGGTCCCATTTGGTTTCCATTCTCCTTCTATTACAACATATTTATCCATAATCGCCCCCTCCATAAAGATTATTCCTTTACTATAAATCTCCACAATTCTATTCCCAAAGTACTTTGTTCAAACATTCAAGTCTTAGCCCCATTCCCTCCCTACTACTTAGGAGATGTCATGGTCTCCCAATGAACTAATTTAAATTCCGTTGTCCTATCCCCCGCATCCGAAAGGAAATTTCTTTGCAATATTTTTAGTTTACCAATAACAATGATAGGTGTTTCTTAAACAATGACATACAACAAGTAGGGCTACTAGATAATGTTGTTTTAATATGACCTTGCCTTATTTAGATTAGTACCTTGTTTCTCAACTTGCTTACCTATTCTTTACCTTCCAAATAATTGGATTCCAAACATGAAGATCCTTGTTTGAATCACCTAAGGTAAACAAAGGTGGGTAGAAATGTAACGACCCAAAGCATAACCTAGGTGTAACATGGCGTATAAGACTCCGAGAGGCCCTAAACAAGCCACTTAGCATACATCATACAAGATAATAGAAAATTTAGAGAGTTTAAAAGAAGATTTGAAAACATAACAGTTTATAAAAGTAGTGGAAGTCTAACATAGTCTCAAAGCCATCTAGTACATCAAGATTGATCAGACGTAACTCGTACATCACATACAATACTGAAAAGTAAAGACAATAGAAAATAAAAGCTTGGTCCTCGAAACATGAGGACTCACCAATCTCCAATATCTAATAAGGCAATCTCTAGCCATGGGGATGCGAAACTAGAGCGTCGAACCCTACATTTTGTATAAGAATGTGGGTAGAAGTATGTGTTAGCACAAAGAATATACCAAGTATGATAGCCATGTATAAACGTATGAAATAATGCTAAAGAACCTTTTCGTGAACGGAAATGACCAAGATAAATCATGATATATAAAAAATAGTAGAAATTGTAAACCATAAAGACATGGTCAATGCAAGCTTATCCTCTTTAAAACATTCTTGAGATACTTCTAGAAGTAATCTTAGTTCATCCTTGTGGGAGATTTACCTTTAACCAAAATTTATGACCATGTGAGCTATTAACATGGAATCCAGTATATCCCCCATACCGAAAAAGGGTGTCCTACTTGCCAAGGTAAGACTATGACCTTCTAGCTTATGTGGATCCACTAGCTAATGTATATCTAGAAAACCTATGGTGGCACATAGATTTTGGGACATGGGTAATCGCCACTTGTCCACTCAATGATATGAATAAATCCCACAGAATATTGATTAGTCTTAATCTTTCTTAACATTCATGAGATATGGGTAATCACCACTTTTCTTATCATTGGAGGTCATGGATAATCATTTCTTTCCTCATTATCCATGGAAGGGCACATCAACTAACCAATCCAAGCGAAGTTTCATTAGAATAGCTCCTTAAGACATTCTTCATTTAGGTGAAAGGACATTTCAACCTTTTAATTTTATATTATCTGAGTAAAATCCTTTCACAATAATTATTTCATGTGTATGTGAGAAATTCTTTCACAACAACTACATCAACAACATGTGTGCTTCAATTTCAAAGCAAATCTTAAACCATTTTCATCAATTTCATAAGAATATGCATGTCTTCATAAACTCATCTTTCACGTCTCCAAAGCTTCATTTTATGAACAATTCTAGAAAACATGGACTTCACATGGAATTGTGGGTATTCAACTTAGAAATATGAAGATTCTCCAATTCATGTATAAAAAGACATAAATCAATCAATAATACCATAATTAAAAAGAACTCACGAGATTGAGTAAAATCCCTAACTTCCATTGGAGATTCTACCTTATTAAAATAGGAGAATTTAGGAACTCTATGGAGAAAAGGACTTCATATGTGAATAATATCATACCTTAATGCAAAGAGCTTACAATCAATGGTGAAATTGGAGACTTGACTTGAAACCCTAGTCTTCTTCTTCAATCTTTTAAAAAGAGAAATATTTAGGAGGATGAACTTGTTTTCTTTTTAGGAATTTTAGAGAATACATTGTGTTAAGAGATTCTGGGGCTAAAAACATTTATATAAGGCTTCTAATTGAAAGTAAAACGACATAACATTGGATTAGAATAATTAGGAAAAGACCTAAAAGCCCTTCTTTAAAATAACTGCCAACCTCACCAACGGCCAGATCTACGGCCTGTTGGTCAGACCACGGACCATCTTGGTCATTCATTGGTGTGTTCAGAAACCGGCAATCTTGGACCCCCATCAATGGGACCCATGCACACTCCGTGGGTCCACCTACGAGAAGTATACCTATAGTGTGGGTCCTGACTTTGATTATTAAATTTCTCTAAGTCTGGGAGTAACCTACAAGACCTACCTACAGCTCATTCATTGAACAACGAGACATCCTAGCGAATCATATGAAGAAATATACTAAAATTTGACTTTTTTCAGAAAATTGGGACTAGTGAACCATGGGCCTACCTACGGACCATGTGTCAGACCATGAGTCATTGGTGGCTTTGTTGGTTCTGGCACTAGATCCTGGAAACTTGCCATTTCTCATCTTTTGGAATTCGAGGTGTTACATTATCTCCCCCTTGGGAACATTCATTTTCGAATGAGATTCAAGACATCATATGGAGGGTAGGAACTTAACCTAACATCCCAATATAAATGTAATCATGTAAATGCAAATATCCGAGGAGGAAACATCAACTCCAAGCTAAAACATGTTCAAAGCATCATGTTATGTAGTCTATATGCAAATCATACTCAAACACTCATAAACATGAATAAATCAATCAAGTTAACTCCTTTTCTCAAAATTTAATCTTTTCATGATCATGCATAAATGAGGAAATCATGGGAATATCTAAGACACATGACAACAAAAGAGTAAACCATGAGAAATTAAAACCTCAAGCTAGAGTAAGGACGAAAGGAAAGAGATGAGGATAACGAGATATCATATCGGCCTCGGCCTCCTAAGTAGCACCCTGAACGAACTAATTCCTCCATATAAACTTAATAAAAGAAACCTCTTTGTTTCTCAACTTCTTCACTTGCTGGTCTAAAATCTAAACTGGAACTTCCTAATAAGAAAGATTATCCTTAACTCCCAACCCTTTGAAGGGAACAATGAATGTCGGATCTCAAACACATTTCTTCAACAAGGAGAAATGGAAAGCTGGATGCAATGCCAAATATTGGGGAAATCAAGTTCATAAGCAACTTTGCCAATACACCTTAAAATCTGATATGGGCCTACGTAACAGGGACTAAGTTTCCCCTTCTTCCCAAATCTCATCACACCCTTCATGGGTGATATTTTCAAGTAGACCCAATCATGAACATCAAACTCAAGGTCTCTCATTCTAACATCATCATAAGACTTTTTCCAACTTTGATTTATTTTTAACCTTTCTCTAATAAGCCGAACTTTCTTCATAGCCTGATGCACCAACTCAAGGCCTATCAAAGATACTTCGCCCACTTCAAACAAACCTATTGGATATCTACACCTCCTACCATATAGAGCCTCAAATGGAGCTATTCTAATGCTTGAGTGATAGCCATTATTATACGCAAATCCAAACAAAGGAAAGTGATCATCCCAATTACCCTTGAAGTCAATTACACATGCTCTCAATATATCCTCAAAGTTTGGATAGTATCTTCTTCTTTCCTATTGGTTTGTGGATGAAAGTCCGTAATAATATTAAGAAGAGTACTAATACCCTTTTGGAATGATTTTCAAAACTTAGAAGTGAATTGGGTACAACGATAAGAGATAATGGATAGGGGTAGTCCATGAAACCTTATAATTTCCCTCAAATACAACTCAACATAGTCCTCCACTGAATAAGACATATTGAAGGGAATTAAATGAACTAATTTTTTCATTCGATCAACAATAATCCAAATCGATTCATGTTGCTGCCTGGTGCATGGTGAACCAACAGTGAAGTCCATGTTCAAATCTTCCCACTTCAAAGTAGGAATGCTAACATTTTGAGATAAACATTCTGGCTTTTGATGTTCAACTTTCACTTGTTGACAATTAGTACACTTAGGTACATATTCCGCAATATCTTTCTTCATCTCATTCACCCAATAGATATCTCACAGGTCACAGTACATCTTGGTGGCTCTCAGGTAAATGAAATATCGAGAACTTTTGGCTTCTAATAGGATTTACACTCTCAAGTCATCAACATTAGGGACACATAAATGACCTTGATATCTAAGAACGCCCTCTCCCCCTTGGTAGAAAGCCTCTACCAAATTTTTAAGCAACACTTGCTTCAATTAAACTAAGGTCGGATCAAGACCTTGCTTGGCTTTCACATCTGCCACAAAGGATGATTCTCAGCCATTGGGAACCATAAAACCACCTCTGGTAGAATCAACTAATCGAACATCCAATCGTCCCAATCTATGAACACCTCGGATCAACTCCTTTTTATCATCCTCAATATGAGCAACACTACCCATCGATAAACGACTAAGAGCATCCGCCACCATATTTGCTTTACCGGGTTGATAGAGAACACATATCATTGTCCTTTAATAACTTAAGCCACCTTATTTGGTGAAGATTCAAATGTTTCTTTTTAAACACCTACTGAAAACTCTTGTGGTCAGTGAAGACATCTATATGAATACCATGCAAGTAGCGCCTCCAAATCTTTAGAGCAAACACAACTGCCGCTAGTTCTAGGTCATGGGTAGGATAATTCTTCTCATGATTCTTATGTTGCCTTGAAGTATAGGCATTAACTTTCCCATTTTGCATGAGGACACATCCTAACCCAATTCTTGAGACATCATAATAAACAACAAATCCATTAGTTCTTTCCAGTAAAGTCAATACCGGAGCAGCAATAAGTATATCCTTTAATTCTTGGAAACTCTTTTCACACATTTCAGACCATATTAATTTAACCTTCTTTTGGGTTAGTGCCGTCAATAGAGAGGCAATCAGAGAAAATCCTTCAGCAAACCTCCTTTAATAACCAATCAAACCTAGGAAACTTCTATTGTCCGAAGGAGATAGAGGTCTAGGCCAACTCTTAACCTCATCCATCTTCTTAGGATCTACCTAAATACCCTTACCAAAATAATATGACCAAGAAAAGCCATAGAGTTTAACCAAAACTCGCATGTACTAAGCTTTGCAAACAATTATTGGTCCTTGAGGACCTGAGCACAATCCTCAAATGATCGGTATGCTCGTCTTCACTCCTTGAATAGATCAATACATCATCAATGAAGACAATCACAAACATATCAAGGTATTATTTAAATAGCTTATTCATCAAATCAATAAATACGAAAGGAGTATTTTTCTAGCCAAACGACATAAACAAAAACTCATAATGACGATATCGAGCTTAAAAAGCCATATTCGGAGTGTCATCATCCTTTACCCTCAATTGGTGATAACCCGATCGAAGGTCAATCTTAGAAAAATAATTTGCTTCTTGAAGTTGATCAAACAAATCATATATCCTTAAGAGAGGATATTTGTTCTTAACGGTAACCTTGTTCAATTGCTGGTAGTCAATACACATATGGTGTGAACAATCTTTATTTCTAACAAACAAAACTGAGTACCTCATGGAGAGATACTTGGTCGAATGAAACCATTATCTAATTAATGTTTCAATTGCTCCATTAATTCCTTAAGTTCTACCGGAGTGATTCAGAAGGGAGGAATAAAGATAGGTTGCGTATCTGTGAGAAGTTCAATACCGATGTCTATTTCCCGCTCGCCCACTTAGCCACAATAAAATCACCCACATGAGTAGAGACAAAAAAAAGGATCTAACAACACATCAGGGAGAATATCAAACCTCATAGAGAAATATGGTATCAGAAACGACAAAGTACGGGATCTAGCAAAGAAAAACATCAAGATGAAATACTTTCAACATGCCGCTCACCACATCAGGAGAACCTTCATTCTCATAACAAGTTTGATGTGCAAAGAAATGATTTTTCTTCTGATTATCACTAGAACAAGGGTGGCACACCACGAGACTACCCCCTTGGTATAACACGGGACCTAGGATCAGGAGTGACCCCAAGCTAACCCTATGTCTGGTATATATCAAGCATACTGTGAGTAACTGAATAAGAAATATCTTGTGCGAAGGCTAAAACATAATTGAAAGTGGGGAAAAAACCCAACTAGTCTGAATATATAAAATATACTAAGATTTTAATGATAACTGAATGATAAACTTAACAACTCAAGCTGAATCTACTACTATGTCTGAAAAGCCTCTAACTAAGTGGAATTGCTGGGATATCCCCCCTAGCCAACTCTAGCAAAACTAAAAAATGAATATAAAGATTAAATGAAAGAATGTTTATTGTCCTTCAAATATGAGGACTCACCACTGCAACTCTTCAATGCAGACCGAAAATTGATCTAAGCTTGATCTGGATGTTGTGTACCTATACCTACATCATGAAAGGATTAGAGTTCTGAGTTTTATACAAGAAATTATGCAAGCTTTCCAATAAACATTCTATTTCGATTATGAATACTACAACAGCTAAAATCATAACAAATAGCCAAGGTTTGAGAAACCCTAGTTCTAAACAGGATACGAAGAATCAATGAGCTGACTGAATTATAGAATCTAGTTGATGAAAGGAATAGTCTAGTGAAAAGCCACCTACGTGGTGACGAAATCTACGGAGAAATCTTTTGGATGTCGAGGCTGAACTTCAAAGAACGCTTCTGCTTGTTCTTGGAAGAGTTGGTCGCCTGTTTCTCTTCTCTACACTTTAAGTTAGATGATTTTAGGAGAATGAGGGTTTTAGGTACTTTCTAACTATTTTACTAAGCTTTGACCTAGTAAAATGACGTAGTTTAAGCCTTAAACGACGTGGTTAAGTGTCCACTGCATAGGGGAAAAGACTAATGTGACCCACACTTAAGATCTGTCGAAGTGCCTTCAAGACAGGCTTCACGGGCCATCATAATGACCAAGGCCCATCAAAAAGCTCTTGAGGATGCCCTGCACGATAGGGCTTTACTAAAATGGGTATAAATTCTTACTCCAAAAATGGATGATAGCAAACTCGGTGGTGCTTGAAAGAGGACCCAATTATCTTTAATTTGATAGGCCAGGAGACACCTAATTGATTTTGTGTTAAAAGACATGGTTGTTTGAAGTTGACCCTAAACTCTAAGTCTGAAAAGTTTCCTTCACGGATGACTTCACGGTCTTTGTGGAACTCCACAGACCGTTTAGATGTCCGTAATGCTTAACCAGTGACTCTGGGGTGAAACCTCACTTAAAAGCTGACAAATTGACTTTAAGACTGGCTTCACGAGCTGTCATGAGCACCACATCCAGTCAAGTGGGCGTGAAGATGCTCTGCTCGACAAGGCTTCACTAAAACAATCATAACCTTTTACTCTGGGATCAAAATTAGCCAAACTTGGTGGCGTTGGAAAGAGGACTCAAAGACCATTAATCTGATAGGTTGTGGGCCACCTAATCCATTTTTTACTGAAAAATATGATCGTTTGAGGTTGACCCAAACCTCGAAGCTATCAAGCCTCTTTCACGAGCCACTTGTCAAGCTCCACAGACCATCTAGTGGTCTATGGTACTTGACCTTAGCCATGTTGGTTTTGTGTTCCCTTCTTGGGCCACTTCATGACTCGCTTGGAGCTCTACGGACCATTTGGTAGTCTATGGTCTTTCACCTTTTGTTGGGTGCATAACGACGAGCAGGGTGATAGGTCGTGGTCTTGTTCACGTCACGTGGATCCCCTCCATTGTTTGCCTTTCTCTCTTGTTCAATCTTTGTTCTGATTTTTGAGGTGTTACAATATCTCCCCCTTAGATTCATTCATCCTCTAATAAAGTCTAAACAAGCTGAGTAATGAAGGAAGGGCTTGCAATCCCTACCACCAAGTACTAGAATTTGATATCTAACTGAAGTGAATCCCTTGAACATGAAAATATGCTAAAATGCAAGGATAACTAAGGAAACAAGGTAATCAGACTGATTTACACAAGAGTAAACTAAGAGACTAGAGAGGAAGTATTACCTGAAGCTAAAACATAATAGAAATGAAAGAGGTGAGGATACTTGGCCACCATGGCTGCTTCTGCTTCCCAGGTAGCTCCCTCTACGGACTTACTCCTCCACAAAACATTTACTAAAACGACTTTCTTATTTCCCAACCTATGAAACTGACGGTCAAGAATTTCAATTGGCACCTCTTCATAAGTAAGACTATCCTTCACACCCACACTCTCTAATGGTACTATTGATTCAGGATCACCCACACACTTTTTCAACAACGAAATGTGAAAGACTGGATAAACAACTTCTAGTTCTACTAGCAACTGATGAGTCTGATATTTGGACTCATTTAGGGCTTTGTTTATACAGATTTAGTGTCCTAAAATGCTTAATTTGTGCCAATAACTAATGTTCATTCCTTCATTTTCATGTTATGGATTGAGAAACAAAGCAAAGACACTAACAGGCAAAAAGGAACAAAACAAGCTGAAGAAATCAAAAAGGGCGAGCCTGAGGATCGCCAAGAGCACTTGGCATGTCATTGTGCGGCTCATCTGACTACCTAAACTTCCAGCGTGCCAAGCCCTGAAGGAAAGAACGAAGTCAGCGACCAAAATAAGTAGTCGGTGGATAGCCAAGTGCTTCCGCGAAGCCAAGATAGATCACCCAAAGTTACAGATATTGAGGATGCTGAATGCCAAGGCCAAAAAGCGATGGAAGAGACCAAAGGGCAGCTCGTAGAGTGGTTCGGTGAGCCCGACTTACTTCACCAAAGGGGCTTTTGTAGCTTATTTTTAGCGACAATAAATACGTTTTTGAACATTTAGTTTAGTATCTTTCGACATGTTTATGACATTGGAATTAGTTTTTATCATATGGAGAGAGTTTTCTCTAGAGTTTTCTTTAGCTTTGAAGGATTGAAGAAACTCACTCTTGAGAAATTGGAAGTGGGTCGTTGAGATTCATCAAATTGGAGCATTGTAAAGACAAAATCACTCTTACCTAGTTGATGAATAATTAATTGGGTAATTGTTTTTACCTTTTTATAAAGTCTAGCTAAAACCAAATTCTTAGGGTATGATTATGTGATTATGGGCTGATTTAGCTCATGGGTATTGCTAATTATTAGTTTAAATGCTATTTAAAACTGATTTGAATCATTAATTATGGTTTAGTTAAAGAATTTTAGTTGCAAATACAGTTCTATGTTGGTGTTTTTGGCTTACTTGAGAGAGAGGTTTTAGAACTAAGGGTTTTGATTGATGGTTTGTGGGTATTGGTTTGATCAGGGTTTAAATTGAGAGAGTAAATCCTAAACCCAATCCCACAAATTTAGCTCGAAAGATAAAATGGATTAAGGAGTGCGCTGCTCTTAATTTTCGTGCTTGTTGATATTCGAGAGAAGTCAACAGATTCGGGATAATTGTTTGAGAGAAAATTACTTGCATTTTAGCCTTGCCTACTCACTAATATATAGCTATTTATTAATAGTTGTAATTACCCATATGTCTATATTTGCCTATAATCGATCACATCCCAATAATCTGTCTCATTATTGTTAATTCCTAGTGTTTGTGACTGTTTGTAGTTGATAAATAAAACCAAAACCCCTATCTGACATTTGTGTCACCCTTTTACTCGATTATCTCTTTAATAAAAAATCTCTGTTCTTATGGCTGATTTGACCACATTCATACTTCCTAATTGAATTTGAGACACGTACCGCTCCCTGTAGGATTCGACCACAACTCATTATTTGGGTTTTATACTAATTGATGATCATTGAACACCTAGAATAAGATAAGGTGTTCTTGAAACGTTAAACAAAAATGGCTCCGCTGCCGGGGAGTGCTGTTGGTTGAAATTCTCTCGGTGAAGTTGAATTGTATTCTTGTTAGTCATAGTTGAATCTATTTACTTTAAGTTTTGGTTTTGTCTTGATTGTGTTAAAACATATGATGAAATAAATGTAAACGGTAGCAATGGTAGCCAAGTGGGTCACCAAGATGACATCGGGGATCTCAGTGATGTTAATGACCCGAACCTAGTGGGTGGTGTTGGTGCCATTTGTTTACCTCCGCCTAAAGGAAACATTTGTGTTTCACATTACAAGCACCATGTTGCAGCCCTTAAAACTAAAAGGTTTGTTTGTTGGGCTGGCTCATCAGGATCCCCATGAGCATATTAGGAATTTTGTTGATGTGTGTGGACGGTTCTCCTTCAAGAATATATCTCAAGAATCAATCCGGCTGAGGTTGTTCCCATTTTCTCTAATGGGAGAAGCATGCAAGTGGTTGGCTGAGTTGCCAAGAGATTCTATCACTTTGTGGGATGAGCTTATTACTGCATTACAAGTGCGATTTTTCCTTCCTTCAAAGATGATGACACTTAGGGACAATATTCAAAGCTTCAAGCACTTGGAGGGTGAAACAATCCATGAGACTTGGCTAAGGCTTACGAAGATGGTGCTGCAATGCCCAACTCATGGACTGCCCGATAATGTACAACTGCAATACTTCTGCAGGAGCCTTGATTCGGTAAACAATGGAATCGCTTATCAACTTTCTTACGGACGTTTAATGCAACAACCTAATATAATTGCAGTCCAACTCCTTGATGGTATGACTAAGATTAAGCGGGTATGGTACACCCGTGAAGATCAAGTCTCTCCTCTTACTTACAAATTGACAAAGGAGTAGATTGAAAAAGATCAAGAGAGAGGAAAACATGCAAAACATGATGACCTAGGTGGAAATCTTGGACAAGAACATCATGCGTGATGGTACTAGGAGTGTTAATGCAGTCGGTGTTGGTGGTGTAAACCCCGAGGGGCTAAATTTGAAGCGTTGCACAATGAGGAAGTGAACTCCTAGCCAACCAAGGAGGAGGCTATCTTGCTAACTACCCAAGGGAGGGTGGAAACCAAGGTTGGAATAGAGATGAGGACCGGAGAGACCATGATAGAGAATGGTGTGATTGTAACACCACTCGGAAGGAAAGAGAAGGAAAGAATGATAGGTATGTTACTCCCTACGAGCGTCAAAACCTCAACCATTCTAAGGGTGGCTGGACTGAGGATATGCTTTCGCGTATTCACAATAAGGTTGAAGGGTCCGATAATGTTTTGAAGGAAATGAAGGAAGATGTATCGACTCTCAACCAGACAGTAACCTCTCATTCCATCTCTATCAAGCAGTTGGAGACTTAAATGGGCCAATTTTTTTCACATCTCAACCCAAGACAACAACGGGGGTTTCCTAGTGACACTGTGACAAACCCCAAAAATGATGCTTAAATGGGTACTTGCGTTATGCCATGACGTTAACTAAGATGCTTCTTGGGAGGCAACCTAAGTTTTTAATGCTTTTCTTTTGTTTTTGGAATAACGGGTGTTGATTGTGCAAGTTAAAAATGGAATGTTTTTGAAAAGTGCAGATTGGCGAGCCAAGAGTCCAATCAGCGACTCACCAAAGAGGTCGGCGAGCATGACTTGGACCGTCATTGGACTTACCAAAATTTCAGGTGGGAGTCTTTAAAACTCTATGGGCCCATGGATGAGTCGGTGGGCCCAATTTTTTCCATTGTTTGGACCTCTAAATTAACTGGAGGTCCTATAAAACTTGGTGAGGTAAGTCACAACTCAGAGGATAGTCGAGCGGTTTGGTGAGGATAACTAATATCGCCGAAAGGGCCATGAACTAAAAGGTTTCAGAAGGCCAAAGGTTTAAAATTTAAAAATCTTCCAAATTCTCTCATTTTTTACCCCGTACACGCACACCCGCATTTCATATTTCCCACATTTTTGTTATTTTCATTGCTTTTTGCTCTTGATCTTATGCTCGGATCTGGATTTCATTGCAGCCTAGCATTTCAAACTATTATTTTGGCTTAAAGGTTGGTTTTCTGAACTCCTAACTCTTGATTAGCAGTTGTACTCAAATTCATTTGTTGAAATCTTGTTGTTGTGTGTTGGGCCTGTACTTAAATCGTAGTTGTTGTTCTAGTTTTCCTATCGTAGTTTCGTAATTGTGCTTAGTTGCTAAATTGTTGATTTCTCGAGCTTTTTGCTTTAAAATTGATCATAATTTATTGGGTTGCGGTAAATATTTGTTGGGTCTAGTTGGGTAAAGTCTAAGTAACCCCAATTGTGCAAAATGATGTAGTTTAACCAATGATTAAGCATTTGACGTCATTCTGAAGGGCAAAAGTCATCGAATGGCCAATTTTGGCAAAACTGAGGGAAGTCTGATTACCCCGGTGGAATAGGTTGAATGGGTCTTAGTTTAATTGCATAAGTGTGTAGTTTGATTATGTTTTCAGAGGCCCCAGGATTGCAATTGGGAAATCGGGTTGAAATTTGGCACATTGGGTAATTAGGTGAGCCAGGCCGCCCTTAATTTTGTGTTGTGTCTTAGTTAGAGTCTGTAATTTTGGGTGAGAAGCCTGAGCTCTCCAAGATTACTTGGTGACTCACTAAAAGCCTCATTTAGTCGCCATTTCTGCCCCTCTAACCCTTAAAACAAGTAGTAACTTTCTGCAAACTAGTCTGAGCTCAATGAGTGATGTCGGTAATTCGCCTAAGGATCCTGCATACCGCCGACCTACCATTTTTTTGGGAAATTTTCAAGCCAGTATATGGCTCAACAAAGTGACTCGGCGATACACTGATTGGTTCGGTGAGTCTTTCTGCAACTAAATTTTGAGATTTTTCTTGAATTATTTCTAACTTTTCCCAATGTATTTTTCAGATATAGCTAGGACCAAATGGTACGAGAGTGAAATGCCGCCCCACAAATGAGTACAGGGCAACGTGATTAATGAGGGAGCAATTTCTCCTTCTAAAAAAGGAAAGCAAGCACTTCCAAAGGGAGGAAAGGGAAAGGGAAAATTGCATGTAGCTGAGAAACTGGAGAACAACTATGGTAGTGATAGGGAGTCTTTTGATTCTCAGGCTGCATTGTCTGAGCTCGAGGATGACCAACCACTTTAATCCCAGCGAGCTGAGATTAGCGCGAAAGGTCGTCAAGGTCCGTCTTGGACACAGGGGCTACCCCACCTACTGATGATACAATGCCAGATCCAGCACAAATGGTGGTTTCAGCACCACCAGTTTAGGGTCCTCCTCCCTAACTACTCAATAGGTTTAAGACTGAAGGACTAAGGACCATTCTAGAGGAAAAGAGATTGTCTGGAAATGGTGTAGTGGACAGTTACCCTAATGTGTGGGACACTTCGATTCAACAGGTTTGAGCAGTTTACTAGGCACCGTGGCCGCTATTGTCCTATATAGGTCAAGGAGTTTTACACGGCGTACGGTGACCTAGTAAAGAAGGGAAAGAAGAATGCCAACGCCTTTCGACCGATAGTGTCCTTCATGGTCCAGGGGAAAGAACTTAGATATAACGATGATTATATAAATTCTATACTTAATAGATGGTCAGGTTTTACCTATCCGAGAGTGGCTACCACTGTGACACCTCTACATGACCTAAAGGGATGGCTAGCTCCCTTTATTGCTTATACCACCCAAATCTAGATCGAGGCTGGCGCTCCTACTGAGAAGAAAGACTTGTATATAGCAGCTTAATATTGGTTTGGGTTCATAAGCAGCTCCACTATGCCCTCACAAAATGAGTACATCATCTGCCACCGAAAGGTGGCCTGTCTCGAATCAATCATAGCCTAGAAGAGCATCGACTAGGGGCTAATCACAGTGTAGGAGATGGAAATAAGGGCCAAACAATGCCAAACATCCCTTCATTTCCATATACTTATGACAGAGATATGTCAGTGGGTTAGCGTTCCTTATGATGAGAAGAGGGATATTGAGATCACACCTATATCATTCAAAGATATCCGATGCATAGAGTTCGAGTACACACGGGGTGAGGAAGATAGGAGGAAAGCAACTCCGGTGGATGCATCCCCAGAGGTTGATGTTGAGTCCATACTTGCAAAGGCATCTTTTCCTACTCCAGCATCCGGACCTTCAGGTACACCCGCTTCGACTCCTTTCTAGTCCTCAGGTCCTTTTGCAGCTCCCCCGCCTACTAGGGTCATTAAGGTCATTCTCCTCAAGATGGGGAACCTAGCCTATTGTGCCGATGTGCGGGCTTCTCAACTAGCAGACGAGGTTCTTGGATGATTAAGCGAGCCTTATTAGCTACTTTGATACTTCTCCGAACATCTATTGATGCTCTCGCAATGAGAGTAGACACTTGTGATAGTCAACATGCGGTTACTTCTGAGGTGGCGCCTTCAAAAGCTGAGGTTTTAGATTTGAGGAAGGATGTAGACTATCTGAGTCCACAGAATTTACTTCTCTCTTTGAGTTAGCTGAGCCTCAGGATGTGCCGGCCAGTTCTGAGGTGCCTTCGGCTACCACCGGAGATGTTCCTATAGATGATGTGGTTGTTGTTGAGTCAGAGGCAGAAACGTATGAAGAGCAGTTGGGGAGTGAGATGAGGTTGTTTATGATGATCTAGCCGACTTGGAGGATGCTATGTTTGAGACTGCCCGATAGACCTCCTTGAGAGACACCACTATGGCTGAGTGGAGCGCGGTTGTAGTTGATGTTGCACCGGACATTGATTACCCGACAGATGGAGTGACTAAGTAGACATGATTCTTTTTTACCTCCCTATTTGTCATTTTTATTGACATTTGATTATTTTAGTTGCATTTGAGGACAAGTGTTTTCCTAATGTGGGTGTGTGAGGTATTTCCATACCAACATCTTGTGACTATATTTTGTACATAAATTTGGTTTGTGTTTTCAATTCTGTGTTGATTCTATCTGGTGGATATTTGAGCTTGTGGCTCTTTGTTTTGAATAGAAATGGTTTTTGACCTATCTTAAAAATTTTGCCACCTCCTGTTGTGTTTGAATGTGGCTATTCTTGTGCAAATTTGAGTATAGGTTATGATCAATACCGATGACTTGAATAGTGCACTTAATCAAACAAAAATAAATGTCAGGCTACGACGAGGCCAAATAAAGTTGCATAGACAAGATGTGGACCTTTTGCATCTCATTGTGACTATTCAGTTATCAAATAGTGTCTCTTGTAATGAACATTGCACAGTAACTTGAATGAGTCTCGTTTGATATTGGTGCTAATGCCTTGTGTGATGAGCTTTCCTTGAACATTGTGTGTGGTGACACCTTAAATTTGCCCTGTTGGTCCGGTTAGCTAAGTGATGCACACTCTTGAAATGATCTTAGGCAATGATTTTGAGGAGTGAAACAATTTGACGATATACATCTTTTTGTGGCCAACCTTGTGAATTGTGTGAACCTCGCTTGAACCCCTTTGAGCTTTATCCTTTTGTTGGAAGAAACTTGAGCTATTGTGACCCCTCTTTATCCTTTCACCATTAACTCTAATGAAGCATGGTTAGTTTCAGTAGGCAACTCAGGCCAATAACCTAAGTTGGGGGTGTGGTGAAAAGAGAATGTAAATCAATAACTGTGAAAAAGTCCCCTTTATTTCATGGTCTTGAAAAAGATAGAATCCCTCTAAGAAAAAAAAAGATTGAAAGTAAAAAAGAAAAAGACTGAAAAAGTTGTGAAATACAGTTGTGAAAGTTGCAAAAGAAATGTGGTGTTTGGTAGTCCATGGGAAATTGAATAATGGGGGTGAGTTTTGAGCATGAGTAAAATTCTGAAGAAAACGAAGAAAAATGATGTTCATACCACATTCCATGATGGTAGCAGCCACTGAGCCTAAATGACCACACCTTTACACTCAGCCCCATTACAAGCCTTGAAAGGACCTTTTTGATATTCAGTGAGCTGAAACAAATATTGATTGGAAAATAAGGGCAAACCTATGGGTGAAGTCTTGCATATGTTCATCTTTGTGAGTTTGAGAGTCGTTTGTTATTCCGGAACTATAAACTGTTGAAGAATTGTGTTTGAATATTGAAACATCTTTGTTATAAGAGCATTTGAGTATCTTTTTTGAACTTGAACTTTCATGTGAAGAAAGTATTGTGAACTTGAACACCTTTGATAATGGTAAGTCAGAACTTGAATCTTTGAGTGCACAATTGATCGTTGCATGAGTAAGTTGAGTCTTGTTGTGTGCATTCATGATTGAGTCTTATGAAGAATTGTTTGAGACATCGCTTTTGAACTGCTGAACTTGAGTTTTACTTGAGGACAAGAAAAATTTTAAGTTGGGCATGTTGATGAGTCTGAGATTTGGACTCATTTAGGGCTTTGTTTATATAGATTTAGTGTCCTCAACTGCTTAATTTGTGCCAATACCTAATGTTAAATCCTTAATTTTCAGGTATACGGATTAAGGAACAAAGCAAGGACACTAACAGGCAAAAAGGAACAAAACAAGCTAAGGAAATGAGGAAGAGCGAGCATGAGGATCGCCAAGAGCACTTGGGGTGTCGCCGAGTAGCTTATCTGATCGCCTAAAGTTCCAGTGGACCAAGCCCGGAAGGAAAGAACCAAGTAAGCGACGAAAATGAGCAATGGACAGATCGCCGAGTGATTCCGCGAAGCCAAGATAGATCACCCAAAGTTACAGACCTTGAGAATGTTGAATGCCAAGGCGAAAGGGCGATGGAACAGTCCAAAGGGCAGCTCATCAAGTGGTTCGGCGAGCCCGACTTACATTGCCAAATGGGCTTTCGTAGCTTATTTTCAGCGACTATAAATACGTTTTTGAACATTTAGTTTAGTATCTTTGAAATCTTTTGACATCTTTTTGACATTAGAATTAGTTTTTATCATCTCGAGAGAGTTTTCTTTAGCTTTGGAGGATTAAAGAAATTTATTTTTGAGAAATTAGAAGTGGGACTTTGAGATTCATCAAATTGGAGCATTGTAAAGACGAAATCACTTTTACCTGGTTAATGCATAATTAATTCGGTAACTGTTTTTACCTTTTTATAATGTCAAACTAAAACCCTAATTCTAGGGGTGTGATCATGTTATTATGGGTTGATTTAGCTTATGGGTATTGCTAATTGTTAGTTTAAACTCCATTTAAAAGTGAGTTTAACAATAATCATGGTTTAAGTTAAGAATTGTAGTTAAAAATGCAGTTCTATGTTTGTGTTTTTGTCTTGCTCGAGAGAGAGGTTTTAGAAATAATGATTTTGATTGATGGTTTGTGGGTATTTGATTAATCTAGGTTTAGCTGGATAGAGTAAATCATAAACCCAATCCCACACATTTGGCTCGAAAGAGAGAATGGATTAAGGTGTGGGCTACTCTTAATTTGCATGCTTGTTGATGTTTGAGAGAAACCACCTAATTCAGAGTAACTGTTCCAGATCAAATTACCTCTCTTATAGCTTAGCTATTCACTAATATCTAGCTATATACTAATAGTTGCAATTATCCATATAACTATATTTTCCTTTAATCAATCACATCCCAAGAATCCGTCTCATTATTGTTAATTCCTAGTGTTTGAGACTGTTTGTAGTTGATAACTAAAACCAAAACCCGTCGTTTGACATTTGTGTCACCCTTTTACTTGATTATATCTTATAATCGAAAATCTCTATTCCTATGGCTGATTTGACCACATTCGTACTTCCTAATTGAATTTGAGAGACGTACCGCTCCTTGTGGGATTCGACCCCAACTCATTTAGTTGGATTTTATACTGATTTACAATCGTTGAACACCTAGAATTGGATGAGGTGTGCTTGAAACATCAAATCAGCAACTCTAACTCATAGGCCACATTACCAACCTTTTGTAGGATTTTGTAAGGACCTACATATCTAGGACTAGGCTTCCGTTTCTTGCCAAATCTCATCACCCCCTTCATAAGTGACACCTTTAGGAAAACCAAATCATCGATTTTGAACTCTAAGTTCTTTCTCCTGACATCTGCATACGACTTCTGACGACTCTGAGTTGTCTTTAGTCAATCTCTAATAGGTTAAACTTTCTCCACAACCTCATAAACCGAATCTATCCCAATCTAGGTTTCTTTAGTTAGTTCAAACCAACTAATCGGGGACCTGCATCTACACCCATATAGTGCCTCATATTGGGCTATATGAATACTGGAATGGAAGCTATTGTTATAGATGAACTCTATGAGAGGTTGGTGAGCATCCCAACTACTCTTGAAATCGATCACGCAAGCTCTCAACATGTCCTCTAAGGTCTAAATGGTACGCTCTGTCTAACCATCCATCTGTGGATGAAATATTGTAGTCAGATTTACTTTAGTACGAAGACCTTTCTTAAACGATTTCCAAAAATAAGACGTAAACTAAGCTTTATCTGAGATGATAGACAAGGGTACCCCATGTAACCGGACTATCTCATTGATGTAGAGTTCGGCATAGTCCTATGTTGAATCGGTAGTCTTCATAGCAAAGAAGTGAGCAGACTTACTAAGTCTGTCCACTATCACCCAAAGGGAGTCATGATGTCTGCGAGTACAAGGTAAACCTATAATGAAGTCCATGTATATCACTTCCCGCTTCCATGTAGGAATGTTAATCTCTTGAGTCATACCTACTGGTTTCTGATTTTCTACCTTAACATGTTGACAGTTAGGACATTTAGCCACAAAGTCTGCTATATCCCTCTTCCTGTCGTTCCACCAAAAGACTTCTTGTAGATTATGGTACATCTTAGTGGTACCTAGATAAATGGAATACATGGAGTTATGAGTTTTTGTAATGATCTGGTGCCTCAACTCACCCATATTAGGAAAATCTAAGCGACCATGGTAACGAAGCACACCATCTCACCCTTAGGAGAAAACCACAAGTTTCCTCTGATGAACTGCACCGTTCAACTGAAGTAACATAGGATCACTATCCTGTTTTTCCTTAACCTCCTCTACCAATGAAGATTCTGATCAATTCGGAATTATCACCTCACCATCTGATGTGTCTGCATGGCAAACTCCTAAGCGAGCAAGCTAGTGAACATCCTTGGATAGATCTTTCCTTTCTTCCTCAACATGTGCTACACTACGCATGAACAACCTATTGAGAGCATCAACCACTACTTTCACCTTACTCGGATGATAAAGCCCATTTATGTCGTAGTCTTTGAGGAATTCAAGCCATCACCTCTGACGAAGATTCAACTCTTTTTGGGTGAACACATACTGGAGGTTCGTATGATCTGTGAACACATCAACATGAACACTATACAAGTAGTGTCTCCAAATCTTTAGGGCAAATACTATAGCTGCAAAATGAAGGTCATAAGTGATGTAGTTCTTCTCATGGACCTTAAGTTGTCTAGATGCATAATCTATGAGCTTACCTCGCTGCATCACCACACAACCTAGGCCTACCCTGGATACATCACAATAAATCACATAACCGTCTAAACCATCTAGTAGAGTCAAGACAGGAGCTGTAGTCAACCTAATCTTCAGTTCAGACAAGCTTTTCTCACACTCATCTAACCACTGAAATTTGACATCTTGCGAGTCAACTTGGTCAATGGGGAAGTTATGGATGAATATCCTTAAAAAAATCTCCTGTAATAACTAGTCAAACCCAAGAAACTTTTGATCTGTTTTGGGGAGGTGGGTCTGGACCAGTGTTTTGAGAATTCATTCGGACTCCTTCGTGGATACTACATGACCAAGGAAAGCGACCAACTATAACTAGAATTCACATTTGATGAACTTAGCGAATAACTGGATATCTTTGAGAGGTTGCAGAACAACTCTCAGATGAGCCGTATGCTCTTCCTCAATTCGAGAATAATTAAGGATATAATCAATAAAGACGATGATGAACAAGTCCAAATACTTTCTGAAAACCCTATTTATTAAATCCATTAAAGTTGCAAGAGCATTTGTTAGTCCAAAAGACATAACTACAAATTTAGAATGACCATACCGAGTTCTAAAAGCTTTCTTCAGAATGTCAGTATCTCTAACTCTGAAGTAATGATAGTCGGATCTGATGTCAATTTTAGAAAATAAACTAGTACCCTGCAGTTGGTTGAATATAATATTTATTCTTGATTATGACCTTGTTCAACTGCCAATAGTCAATGCACATTCTGAGAGAACCATCTTCTTTTTCACGAACAACACTGGAGCACCCCATGGAGAGATATTGGGTTTGATGAAGCCCTTATCTAGAAGGTCTTTCCACTGATCTTTCAATTCCTGAAGCTCGATTGGAGCCTTTATGTACGGAGGAATAGAAATAAGTTGGGTATCCGGAAGGAGATATATTCCGTAGTCGATTTCCCTTTTGGGAGGAACTCTTGGAAGATCTTCTAGAAACTCATTTACTACAGGGACTGACTCAAGAGTCAGGGTTTCAGAGTTCGAATCCTTAACCATAACAAGATGATAGATATACCCTTTGGAAATAATTTTTCTAGCCTTAAGGTAAGATATAAATCGACCCATAGGCAGTGAGCTACTACCCTTCCATTCTAAGACTGGTTTGTTTGCAAACTGAAACGAAACAGTCCTAATTCTACAATCGACTTAGGCATAACGTGAATGTAACAAATACATGCCAATAATGATATTGATATCTACCATTTCTAACTCTACAAAGTTTGCTGAGGTGAATTTTTGTGAAATTGTGACAGGGCAATTTCATTATACCCCTCTTGCTGCAATTGGGTCACCAACTCGAGTAGAGAATGAGAAGGCATCTGAAAGAGTTTCTAGACTGATACCAAATTTTACTGTATATATAGGGAGTTACAAAATACAATGTAGTTCTTGGATCTAATAATGCATAAACATCTAAATGAAATACTTGTAACATACCAGTGACCACAACACGAGAATCTTCCTAGTCCTGACGAGCCTAGAGAGCATACAACCTTTTCTGGCGTTAATCGCCAGTTGTACCAAATAAAGAACCTTGTTGAGTTGAGAGACCTTGTGTTGTTGGAGATGTAGACTGAGCTCTATTATTGTTACCTCTTTTCCCCTGCCTCGCAGAAGGGAAATACTTCACCTTACGTCAAGACTGACCACACCCAAAACACCCTTTCTTACTTGCAGAACACTCTCTCAGATGGTTCTTACCACACTTTGCACAAGTTGGGAAAGTCTGTTACCTGAACAACTAACCTGTGACTTGGAGTCGGATGCCCTACCTTTCTGATCTCTTCGAAACCTATGGGATCGAGCACTAGCTGATGAAGGTGCTGAGACTATAGTCCTTTACTAAAAATGTGATCGATTTCGACCGCTCAAATTTTGCTGTGAGTATTCATAATTTTCTGTTCTAGCCTTTTTATTGTCCTTAGACATTTCGCTAAGCTTATCTCCCTCAACCTACTGAGCATGAGACATGAATCTAGAGATATCCATATCCCCTAGAAGCATAGCATTCATGCATTCGGTCTTCACCAGATCGGATACTCTAAACAAGAACTTACTCATTTGTACCCTTGGATCTGTAACCATGTGTAGAGCATACCTGAAGAGTTGGGTGAACTTCAACTTGTATTCTTGGACCGACGTTGAACCCTGCTTCAAGTTCATAAACCCTTGTGTCTTAGCTTCTCTCAACTCCATTAGGAAAAACCTGTCCAGAAAAGCTCCACTAAAACTATATAAGTCACAAAAGATTCATTTGCACCCCTGTTGTCTTTCCACATAAGTTGATAGGATGCTAGCTTAACACTCTCAGTTCCAGTCACTTCCATTACTTAAAGAATTTTGTTAACCTCATTAGTGAAGTTCTGTGGGTCCTCACCAACCTTCAACCCTAGAAACTCAGGTAGATTAATCCAAACAAAGTCTCGAACCCTAACTACGGCTGATCCACGTTTAGTGTTTGCACGAACTGGGACCTACTAATTGTTCTTATTATCCACAGTCTGAGCGAAGAGTTGGATCGCATTTCAAAATTTTGTGTTCGAAACCTCATGGTTTGGGACTGGAGGAACTACATTAGCAGTGCGTGCATTAGCATTCCATGTGTTAGCTCTACGAGAACGCATGATCTGTAAGACATAATGACATATTAGAAAGGAGAAGTTGGATCAGACCCACGCACGATAAGAATAACAAGGAAAGTGAAGTTTTTCTTAAAACACTTCGAAGCCTCCCCCTAATACATGTGGCGCGCTTCACAACCATGAAAGATACTCTACTCAGTGCGACTTTCAGACATCCTAGGACTCTTGAACTTAATGCTCTGATACCAAGTTTATCACACCTCGAGACTACCCCTTGGCGTAAAACGAGACCAAGGATCACGAGTGACTCCAAGAAAACCCTGTGTCTAGCATATCTCAAGCATACTGAGAATAATTGAATAAGAAACATGTTGTGCAGAAGCTAAAACATAACGAAAAGTGGGGAAAACCCAACTAGTCTGAATATATAAAACATACTAAGAGTTTAGTGTTAACTGAAAGATAAACTTAACAACTCAAGCTAAATCTACTACTATGTGTGAAAAGCCTCTAACTGAGTTGAGTTGGTGGGACATGCCCCCGCAGCTAACTCAACAAAACTGAAAATTCAATATAAGGACATAAATATAACCATGTCTATAGTCCTTGGAATGTGAGGACTCGCCAGTAAAGCTGTTGAATGCAAACCGAGAATTGATCTAAGCGTGATCTGGATGCTGAGTAGATGACCCTACATCATGAAAGGATGTAGCATAGAGTATGCGTAAATACTTCGAATGTACTGAGCATGCAAGATATAAATACTAAGATGAATATATATATATATACTAAATTGAAAGCAATGACCAAGTACTAATCATGAAAATAACATGTTGAATTGAATGCTGAAGTATATACTAAAAACTTGATCAAATGCACTAAGAGTCTGACTGTGGGACCTACTATTAACTGACAAAAATTACGTGAGCTAAACGTGGAGTCCGATGTATACGCTCTATCGAGAGGACCCAATATACCTTGCCAGGGGTATAAAGGCATGACTGGCATGATCACTAAATTTGATACACAACAGAGGGGACTTAAAATCCTACGGGGGCATGTAGTTCTGGGACTATGAGGGTATGTTGAACCCTAGTCCAACTATGTGCATATACTCCCAACTGAATATGTACATGACACAAATGTAATTGAAACACAAAATAGCTCAAATACTGACATGAAATCATAAAATGCAACATTTATATACTGATAATGTAACATTCTAAATCTGGAGCATGAGTGTTTGTTTAACTGATCTAGAAAGCATAATTCATGAATTAAGATACTTTTTACAAACTAGGGTTTTGAATTTTATACAAGAAATTAAGCAAACTTTCCAATAAACATGTTATTTCGATTAAGGATACTACAACAGCTAAATCGTAACAAATATTCAAGGTTTTAGAAACCCCATGTCTAAACAAGATAAGAAGAATCAAGGAACTAACTGAATTCTAGGGACCTAGTGGATGAAAGGAATCTCCTAAAGAAATCCCAAATACTTGGTGACGAAATCTATTGAGAAATCTTTCGGATTTCGGGGCTCAACCTTGAAGAACGCTTCTGCTTGTTCTTTGAAGAATTGGTTGCCTCTTTTTCTTCTCTTCGCTCTAAGTTAGGTGATTTTAGGAGAATGAGGTTTTTAGATAGTTTCTGACTAGTTTACTAAGCTTAGACTAAGTAAAATGACGTAGTTTAATCCTTAAATGATGTGGTTTAAGTTCCCAACCCATATGCGAAAAGACTAATGTGACCCTGACTTAAATTCTTCTAAAGTAGCTTCAAGCAGGCTTCACGGGCCGTCGTGATGACCAAGGCCCATCAAACAGCTCGTGAAAATAGCATGCCCGATAGGGCTTCACTAAAATAGGCATAACTTTTTACTCCAAGCTTGGGTGATAGAAAACTTTGTGGTGTTGGAAAGAGGATTTAATTATCTTTTATTTGATAGGTCATGGGCCACCTAATTCATCTTGGGCTGAAAGATATGGCTTTTCGTAGTTGACCCTAAACTGTAAGTCTGACAAGACTCCTTCATGGACTACTTCACAATCCGTGTGGAGCTCCACAGACCATTTAGACGGCTATGCTTCTTAACCAGTGACTTTGGCGGTGAAACCTCACTTAAAAGTTAACGAATTAATTTCAAGAAAGGCTTTACAGGCTGTCATAAGCACCATGACCCGTCAAGTAGGTCGTGAAGATGTTGTACCCGATAGGGCTTCACTAAAATGAGCATAAATTTTTACTCCGGGCTCAAAATTAGGCAAACTTTGTGTCGTTGGAAAGCCGACTCAAAGACCTTTAATTTGATAGGTTATGGGGCAACTAAATCATTTTGTACTGAAAGATATGAATGTTTGAAATTGACCCAAAATCTTAATGTCTATCAAACCTCTTTCACGAGCCACTTCAAGGCTCGTGTGAAGCTCCACGGACCGTCTAGTGGTCTGTAGTACTTCACAATAGCCATGTTGGTTCTATGTCCACTTCACGGGCCACCTGACGACTCGTTTGGAGATCCACAGACCGTTTAGTGGTTCGTGGTCTTCCACCTTTTTTTGGGTGCATAACGATAAGCAGGGTGATGGGTCGTGGTCCTCTACACGACACGTGAACCCCCACCGTGGTTTTCCCTTCTCTCTTATTCAATCGTACTTCTAATTTTTGAGGTATTACAATGTAGAAGGGTAAGGTGGAACCCGTCAATGATTATCTCCATAATTCTTAGAACGTAAGGAAATATCCCTTATCTTGTGATCCATCTTGCCGCAACCAAAAGATGCATTAGAACCAGGTAGACATTTACCCTCATGTTTTCTTCTACACTTGGAGGAAGTAGACAATAAACGTCCACAACTATTCCTTCCTTGAGGCTTAGGGTTAGATATCCTATCAATGTTGAACTTAGGAGGAGCATTGGAGGATCCTTGGGCAAAAAACCTTTGTGGGAACTTAGAACGAACATGTCTCTCGGATCTCAAATATGAAAAGTCACTATTACCAGTCTTGGCCCTCTTTGCCTCCCTAAGTGTTTCCTTAAGTTTCTCCTCTTCAATTTGTTGAGCATGAACCATACAACTAGAAATATCTATATCATTGATAAGCATAATGGTACAACATTCTTTAACTAGCATATTAAACACACCAAAAAAAAAAATTTACTCATTCTTGCCCTAGGATCGGCAATCATAGTAGCAACATATTGAGACTATTTTGTTAATTTAAAAGCATATTCATTCACACTCATATTTCCTTGATGAAGGGTGTTAAATTCAAGGACTTTTTCCTCCCTTTTTTCAAAGGAAAGAGCCTATCGAGGAAAACGATTAGAACTTTTCCCAAGCAAGAGGAACCGCATCTTCCGCCCTCTCGTCTTTCCATTGGTTGAACCATATTAGAGAAACACCCTTAAGTTGATAAGTGACCAATTCCATATATTCCACTGGTGTCACTTCCATGATCATCAACACCTTCTACATTTCATCAATGAACTTTAGAAGGTGTTCCTCAACCTTAGACCCATGAAATTGAGAAGATTCGTTCTAGTGAAGTCTCTCAATGTAGTAGCCATTGTACCCACATTTGGGTTCACATGGACCACAACCTCCCTATTTTCTTGAACCGTCATGTCTTGAGCCAACACTTGAAAAGCAGCCCTAAACTCCGCATTAATCACTTGTTCGACAAATGAAAGGTACGCTCTGCCTGACCATCTATTTGTGGATGAAATGTTGTACAGAGATTTATCGGGGCACCAAGACCTTTATAAAATGATTTCCAGAAATGAGAGGTATACTTAGGACCTCTATCTTAGATGGTAGACAAGGGAATCTCATGCAACCTGTGTAACACCCCATATACTAGAACATACCAGATTGCAGATTTCAGATGTTGCAAGTGGCACCCACGAGCACCATCCGCTGAGCATAGGAGCACCCATTGTCCATCTTACAGGTTTGTGGTGCACAATCTGTGACCCTCCCCTAGAAGTTCCAAAAAAAATATTTTAAGCGTCGACCCACGGCTGGTCCCACAGACCGTAGGTCAGGCCACAGAGAGTGGTCCGTGGGCTTGGATCAGACCCCAGTTTTCAACCCCAGAACCCCATTGACGGTTGACTAGCATAGACCGTCAGTCGATCAACGGTCCGTCGGTCCCATTTGTCGGTTACCCCGAGAGCAGTTAAGTCAGGGGTCTTTTGGTCTTTTCCTTATGCGTTGGACCCCCAAACTATGTCGTTTAACCCTTAGACTACATAGCTTTGGTAAGCTTAAGCCTAAACATAGAATTAGAATCTACCTTAAGCAAATCATTCACCAAAACATAGAAAACTTATAATGCAAGAGGTGAAAGAAGCGACCAAACCCTTTGCAAGAACTCAACAAACTTCCTTCGGTTCCAGCCCTAAAATCGAAAGATTTCCTCGTGAATTTCGTCACTAGGTATGTGGAATTTCACTAGTGGGTTTCTTTCGCCCATTAGGTCACTAAAATTCGGTCTCATTCTTGATTTCCTTAATATTATCAAGACCTAAGGTTTCTAGAATTTCAGTAGATCATTATGAATTAGTTACTTTAATGTTCGTAATCAGATTATCATGATTTTAGTATTGTATCGCGTCGATCTTTTCATAAATTCAAAACCATAGTTATGTAGTTTGTTTAATCCATGAATTGCACATGCTAGGTCAGATATTTCATATATACATGCCTCAAAATTTAATGTTTCATAGTCAATATATTAATGTTGCATTTTCAGTTAGCATGTAAGTATTTTGCGCTATCCTGTAATACTGAACTCCAGTCATAACTTGTTAATTACTTAATCAATTGGGAGAAGATTAACACCGAGTTGACTAGGGATAGTCACCCTTAAGTCCCAGAAGTACGTACCCTGTAGGTTGTAAGTCCCCTCCATGGGCATCATTTAAGTGATCACGCCTGCATGCCTCTATACTTCTTGCAGGGTATATTTGGGTCGTCTCGATGGGGCGTATACATCAATCTCCACATTTAGCTCATCTAGTTTGATGTCGGTTATTAGTAGCTCCCTTACGATAATATTCTATTGCATTGACTATGTTATAATTTTTAGTTCATATTTCAATTTCAGCATGTTATAAACTTAATCATTGCATTTTGTTTAGTCATGTACACTATTTTCAATGTCCTTATCATGTTCAGATTATAATCCTTGCTATTTATGCATTATGTCTGTTATGTTATTGTTCAACTTTATTCTATCCTTCATGCTCAGTACCTTTCAAGTACTGGCGCATACTCTGCGCAACATCTTCTCGTGATGAAGTTTCAATTCCTCGGCAGTCAGATCACGCATAAATCGGTTTTGATCTTCAGTTAAGCAGTATCAATGGTGAGTCCTCATGACATGTAATCTTTCCATTTGTCTTAGTTTCATTTTTTTGATATTTAGCTGGGGCATGTCGTAGCACTTCTAGTAAGTGTAAAAGTTTATTTCAAATATAGTTAGATTCAGCTATAGTGTTAAAGTTTGACCTTTTAGTTGTATTTAAACTCTTAGTTTTCAAATATTCAGATTTAGTATATAGGTATTCCCCATCATTTAATATTATTTATATGATTTATCTTCTACACAACATTTATTGATTCAGTTTGCTTTAGTATGCTTATGATATGCCAGCAGGGTAAGATTGAGGTCACTCGTGATCCTAGGTCTTGTGTCCATGTCCAGGGGGTAGCCTCAGGGATTGATGAACTTGGTAGCAGAGCACTAGGTTTTAGAGTCCTAGGATGTCTCAAAAACTGCATTAAGTAGATTTCCTTCCATGGGTGTGTAATACACCACATCTAATCAGAGGGAGGCTACAAAGTGTTTTAGGAAATCTTTAATTTCTTTGTTACTCTTATTATGCGTAAGGCATGATCTAATTCCTCGTGCTAATCCTTGTTATCCACTTGAAAAATCATGCCTCCTCATAGAGCTTAAGCAAGGATTGAGTATGCCAAGAATGCAAAGGCATCTCCTCAAGTCCTAGATCAGGAAGTTTCGAATGTTGAATTTCAGAAGGCTATCCAGTTGTTGGCTTAGAGTGTGACCAACCAGAACAACCAGAAGGTTCCAGTTCCAACAAATGCTAATGTTGGGTCAGCTGTAGCTAGAGTTTGGGATTTAATTAGGATGAATCCGCCTGAGTTCTTAGTATCGCAGATTGGTAAGGATCCCTAAAACTTCGTTGATGAGATCAAGAAGATCTTTGCAGTGATGCAGGTAACTAGGAATGATCGGGTTGATTTGGTATCTTACCAGCTTAAGGATATATCTCATATATGGTATACTGAGTGGAATTAGAGCAGGGGTACAGATGCAACTCCTATAACTTTGGAATGGTTTAGTGAGACCTTTCTGGAAAGGCTTTCTTAAGGTAGTTGAGAGAGGCAATAGCTAAAGACTTTATGAATTTGAGGCTATGGCTATCCAAGAGTATGGACTCAAGTTCACCCTACTCTCCAGGTGTGCTCCTCACATGGTTGCTGATTCCAAGGCTCAAATGAAAAAGTTCATGTATGAGGTATCTGATCTAGTGAAAACAGAGTGCAGGAATGGTATGTTTCTTGAAGATATGAACATCTATAGGTTCATGACAAATGTTCAACAGGTTGAGGGTGATAAGCTTGGGGAATAGGACAACGAGAATAAGAAGGATAGGATAGGCAACTATTACTATTTTTAACACAAATCGAGAGGCGTAAATCGCTCGCAATTCTAGCAAAATTCTACAGGTCCAGAACCTTCATCAGCTAGTGTTCTGTCATCCATGTTCTGAAATGATCTTGAAGGTAGGGCATCAGGATCTATGTCTCAGGGGAGTGTTTTAGGCACCAGAACCTACCCAACTTGTCCAAATTATGGAAAGAACAATATGGGCGAGTGTCTTGCAGAAAAGGAAGGATACTTTGGGTGTGGTCAGTCTGGTCACAGGTTGAAAGATTGTCCTTCTAAATAGGATCAAAGAGGCAATAATGGCAGAGTTTAGTCCACAACTTAAGCAGCACTAGCAGGTCACCCGACTCAGTTGGGTAACTAATCTTGTATAGGTGGTGGTTGTGCCAAAACAGGTTGTATACTCTCTAGGCTTGCCAGGATCAGGAAGATTCTCTTGACGTAGTCACCGGTATATTACGAGTCTTTGACTTAGATGTTTATGCATTGTTAGATCCAGGGGCTACTCTTTCCTTTGTAACTCCATATGTAGAAGTCAACTTCAGTATTAGTCCAGAAACTCTTTCAGAACCCTTCTTAGTCTCTACTCTAGTCGGAGACCCAGTTATAGCTAGAATGGTATACAAAAATTGCCATATCACAGTTTTCTAGAAAGTCACCTCAGCAGATCTTATAGAACTAGAAATGGTAGACTTTGAT
This sequence comes from Solanum chacoense, assembly GCA_029582705.1. Classification (NCBI taxonomy): domain Eukaryota; kingdom Viridiplantae; phylum Streptophyta; class Magnoliopsida; order Solanales; family Solanaceae; genus Solanum; species Solanum chacoense. Next base: position 42,698 of record JAJOOP010000767.1, read on the forward strand.
ATCATTCTAGGCATGGATTGGTTACATTCCTATTATGCATCAGTTGATTGTAGAACTTGGATTGTTTGTTTTCAGTTTCCAGACAAACCAATCTTAGATTGGAACGGTAGTAGATTAGCGCCTATGAGTCGTTCCATTTCATACATTAAGGCCAAAAAGATGATCTCTAAGGGTTATCTCTATCATCCAGTTTGGGTTAAAGATATAAGCTCCGAAACACCAACTCTTGAGTCCCTGTAGTTAATGAGTTCCAGAAGTATTTTTCCAAAATATCTTCCTGGAGTTCCTCCCAAAAGGGAAATTGACTTTGGAATTGATCTCCTTCCAGATACCCAGCCTAATTGCATTCCTCCTTACAGAATGGATCCATATGAGCTTCAGGAATTGAAACAGCAGTTGAAAGACCTTCTAGATAAGGGCTTCATTAGACCTAGTATTTCCCCATGGGGTGTACCAGTGTAGTTCGTGAAGAAGAAATATTGTTCTCTCAGAATGTGCATCGATTATAGGCAGTTGAAAAAAGTCACAATCAAGAATAATTATCCCATCCCCAGGATTGATGACTTGTTTGACAAACATCAACGTGCTAGTCATTTCTCAAAGATAAACCTCAGATCCGGTTATCATCAGCTCAGAGTTAGAGATAGTGACATTCCGAAGACAACCTTTAGAACTTGGTATGGTCATTAAGAATTCGTAGTTATGTCATTTGGACTAACTAATGCTCCTGCAACTTTCTTAGATTTGATGAACAGAGTGTTTAAGCAGTATTTGGACTTGTTTGTTATCATCTTCATTTACGATATCCTCATTTATTCTAGGAATGAGGAAGGATATGCGAATCATTTGAGGGTTGCTCTACAAACTTTGAAAGATCGCTAGTTATTCGCTTAGTTTAGCAAATGTGAGTTTTGGTTGCAATCTGTCGCTTAAGGCCAAGTATCCTTACCGCATTCCTTTCGATTCCATTCCAGCCTTAGGTAATATTTCCTCTTCAGTTTTTCAGTCATTCATGCCTAGTTTCATTCTTAGCATCATGTTCATTCAGTTGAGTTTGCATTTTCAGCGTATTTGCATGTTCTTGGAACCTAGTTCAATCAGAAATCAGTTTCCAGTGTTTAGTGGTAGGGGTTGCAGCCCTCTCCTTCCTTTTCAGTTAGTTTAGTCTTCATTCGAGGACAAATGTTTTCAAGGGGGAGATAATGTAACACCCCGTATGCTAGAACATACTAGATTGCCGATTTTAGATTTTACAAGTGGCACCCACGGGTACCATTTGTAACATCTTTCAAATTGAAAGAACTAGAAAGAGCTAGAATTAGAAAAAGTGATTTGTTGAAATAATTAAAAATCTAGAAAATTGGTTAAGTGAAGTTACGTTTGAGTTTTTGGTCAACTTGAAATGACCACAACTCCAAGGTCAGGACGAGTTAGGTCAGCTTCCATATATCGTAGGAAAGATCTTGGAATAATCTATCCAACACCGCAAATTTTACATGATTCCGAGTTTGTATGAGTGAGTTATGCCCATTGGAAGTTGGATTGTTCGAATAAGGAAAGTCCAATCAGGATTTTAGAAAGCCAGTATGGTCTTTTCACCACCGAATTAATTAATTCATTTTTGGTAATATTTCTAAGGGTCTAAACTGAAATTGGTTAGTTTACGCTTTTGAAATTATAGCTAGAGATTTTGGAGAAAGAATAAAAGACGAGAAGAAAGGAGAAAAGAGCCAAGATCATCGTTCGTAAGTAGTTTAGTTTGTGGATTTAATCAAGAGGTGATCCCTACGGTGTATGTGAGTCTTTCATAGCATTGGGTTCGTTCACCGACTCGCCAATCATGTTTATTTCCGCTAAGTTTGTTCTAGAAAGTTTAAAGTTGATGAATCTTGAATGGTGTTCTTGAAATTGGCCTTCATTCTTGAGTTAGGTTGAGTTTGAGGTGTTCTTTGAGGTTAAAATGTTGTTTCCTTAAGTTGTTTGAGTTATTTTCTTTTGTATCCATACTGTGTATCTAAGTCTAAAGGGAATTTGAGAATAAGAAACGAGTTTAGGTGAATTGGGATTAGAAAACGAAGAAGGAACAAAACGTTGTATCATCACGTTAGCTCCTAAGTGATGGTTGTCGATTAGAGAAACTCTCACAACAGTATTTTGTATTTTTATATACATTAGTGATATTGTTTTTTCATATATGAATAGAGTTCATATTATATCTTTGCATACATACAAAGTGATTATTGTATTTCTTAATACATAGAGTTCAAAACCATATTTTAAAGCTTTTCTTTATACTGCATTTATTTACAGTGCTATATATTGAAATTAGTTTAGTTTAGTTCATTTTAGTTGAGACCACATTTGTTTTATCAGTTCCTTTTAAGCTTATGTCTTGTTTTAGAATTTCCCTCGCATACTCATGCCTTCAATGTACTGATACCATTTGTCCTACATATTATTATGATGCAAACACAGGTAAGTACGATTGGCATCCAGCGCACCATTGATGTAGTTGAGCATTTCAGAGTCTTCTGGTGAGCCTCCTTTCTTTCCAGAGGATCCCTTTTATTGCTTTCAATATTATTATCAGTTCATTAGGATGTTGTGGGGATTTTCCTGACATTCATCTCAGTTATTTTTGAGGCTTAGACAGTCAGTTAGTTTATTTGTCTTTATCTTATTTTTGACTAATGTTCAGTTTTGAGTTGCCACTTTGGCTAAGTTAAATGTTTATTTCTTATACATTATGAGTTTACATTGAGATAGTTGAGTTATCTTGCATTTGAGTTCTTTTCTTAATGTTTTAAGTCTTCCGCTGAGTAAGTAAGCTAGGCCAAGGGTTTGCTTGGGGCCAACAATGGTTCTCGAGTGCCAACCACGTCCAGGTTGTAGGTTCGAGGCATGACAAACTTGGTATTAGAGCACAGAGTTCAAGAGTCCTAAGGATTCTATGAAGCCGTGTCTGTAAAGCCCTAGTTATCGGTGTGAAGCGCGCCACATCTATTATTTAGAGGCTGCAACATTTAGGAAATTCCTTCACTTCTTTCTTACTCATTTCGTGCATTAGAGTTTTATCTCTAAAAAGTTTCTTTCTAACTCGTGCTTGCACATAACCGATTGTGAGCTGAACTGTTTTGAGAGTTCTTTCATGGGGCATTTCTTTCCCCATGAGCTAAGAGAAGTAGAGAGATGGTTGCCGACATGAGGATCAAGATGAGTTTATTCATTATTGTGTTTCCTCCTCTGTCAAGTAAGGAAAGTAAGGCATATATGCTAATAGGTGACAATGAACATAGCAAAGCTAATGATCCATGTGCAACAAGTTGAAGAGGACAAGCTGAATGATAGAGAAGAGTTTAAGAATAAGAGGGCTAAGACATGAGGGAATGAATCCGGGTAGCATAAGAGTAATGTGAACCAGTCTTCTTTCAAACATAAGCAGAAAGGACATGCTTCATTATCTACTAGTGCACCTGCACCAAGGAATAAATGTTAGTACAATAGTCAGAATTCTTAGAACTTTAGAGTTAGACCTACGCATTCACAAGTTAGTAATGCACAAGGGGGTACTAAGACTCTTCCATGTGCTAAGTGTGGTAGGACCCACTCAGGCGCATATCATGATAGTTTCACTAGTTGCTTCAAGTGTGGCCAGAACGGTCATTTCATTAAAGAGTGCCCTAAGAACAGGCAAGGTAGTGGAAAATAGGGCAATAGAGCCCAATCTTCATCAGTTGCACCACTAGACAAGGAAGCACCTAGAGGAGCTACGTCCGGTACTAGCGGAGGTGCAACCCGCCTTTATGCGATTAGTAGTCACCAAGAGCAAGAGAACTCTCCAGATGTTGTCACTGGTATGACCAAAGTCTTTACCTTTGATGTTATGATTTGCTAGACCCAGGAGCAAGTTTATGTTTTGTAACCCCATCTGTTGCAAATAAGGTTGATTTTATTCCTGAGAAACTCTGTGAACCCTTTTGTGTTTCTACACCTATTTGGGAGTCTATTCCAGCTTAGTGAGTATATCGTGATTGCGTCATTTCCATCAATCACAAAGATACCATACCTGATTTAATTGAGTTAGACGTGGTAGATTTTGACGTCATTCTAGGTATGGACTAGCTTCATAATTGTTATGCCTCTATTTATTGTAGAACTCGAGTTGTAAAGTTCCAAATTCTTAATGAGCCAGTCTTATAGAGGAAAAGTAGTTCAGCAGTGCCTAATGGTCATTGCATTTCATACCTTAAGGGAAGAAAGTTAGTTTCTAAGGGTTGTGTTTATCACTTAGTCTGAGTTAATGACTCTAGTGTTGAGATACCTCCTATTCAGTCAGTTTAAGTAGTAAGAAATTTTCCAGAAGTCTTTCGTGATGATCTTCCCTGAGTCCCTCCTGAGAGAGAAATAGACTTCGGGATAGACAGTCTTCCAGATACTCATCCTATATCTATTCTGCCATATAGAATGGCACCAGTACAGTTGAATGAGTTAAAAGAGTAGTTGAAAGATCTTTTTGAGAAAGATTTCATTCGACCAAGTATCTCACCTTAAGGCGCTCAGGTCCCATTTCTGAGAAAGAAGAATGGTTCCCTTAGGATGTGAACAGATTACCGTCAATTGAATAAGGATACCATTAAGAATAAGTATCCTCTTCCATGAATTGATGATCTTTTCGATCAGCTTTAGGGTGCTACTTGTTTCTCTAAGATAGACCTTAAATCGGGCTACCATTAGTTGAAAGTAAGGGAATGTGATATTCCCAAGATAGCATTCAGGGCCCATTTTAGTCATTATGAGTTCTTAGTTATGTCATATGGTTTGACCAATTCGCCTGCAACATTCACGGACCTTATGAATAGGGTATTCAAACCATTTTTAGATATGCTTGTTATCATCTTCATTGATGACATACTAATTTATTCAAGAAATGAGGAAGATTATGCTAGTCATCTCAGAATAGTTCTTCAGACTTTGAAAGATAAGGAGTTATACGCTAAGTTCTCTAAATGTGAGTTTTGGCTTGACTCTTTGGCGTTCTTGGGCCACATAGTTTTCGGTGATGGAATTAGAGTTGATACCCAAATGATAAAGGCAGTGCAGAATTGGCGTAGATCTACATCTCCAACTGGTATTAGGCGTTTCTTGGGTTTGGCTGGATATTATAGAACATTCGTGGAGTGCTTCTCATCTTTTTCATCCCATTTGACCAAGTTAACTAAGAAAACAGTGAAGTTTCAATGGTTTGACGCTTGTGAGAAAAGCTTTCAGGAATTGAAAAAGAGCTTGACTACTGCCCCAGTATTGACCTTACGAGAAGGCACATAAGGCTTTGTTGTTTATTTTCATGTGTCTAGAGTTTTTTCGGTTGTGTGTTAATGCAGAATGGCAAGGTTATAGCTTATGCCTCCAGACAGTTTAAAGATCATGAGGAAAATTACCCAATCCATGACTTAGAGTTGGCTACTGTAGTATTTGCTATGAAAATATGGCGCCATTATCTTTATGGTGTTCATGTGGATGTGTTCACCGATCACAAGAGTCTTCCGTATGTGTTAAGTAAGAAAGAGCTTAATCTCAAATAGAGGAGGTGGTTAGAATTACTCAAAGATTATGACATGAGTATTCTTTATCACCCAGGTAAGGCTAATGTTGTTACTGATGCCTTGAGTAGGTATTCTATGGGTAGTACCACCCATTTTGAGGAAGGTAAGAAAGAGTTTGCAAAAGAGGTCCATAGACTTGCACGACTATGAATTCGACTAATGGATTCCACAAAAGGAGGAGTAATAGTGATGAATGGGGCTGAATCATCATTAGTGTCACAAGTAAAAGAAAAGAAAGACCAAGATCCTTTATTACTTGAACTAAATGCCAGTGTTCATAAGCAAAATATTGATGGCTTTTGAACAAGGGGGGGATAGTGTTTTGAGTTATCATGTGGATTGTGTGATTGTGTGATTGATTTCAATGGTAATTGGGATGATCATCTATCTCTCATTAAGTTTACTTACAACAATAGTTAACACTTTAGCACCCAAATGGCTCCTTATGAAGCTCTTTATGGAAGAAGATGCAGATCTCTTATTCGATGTTTTGAAGTTGGTGAAGCTGGGTTGATAGGACTAGATTTAGGTCATCAAGCTATGGAGAAGGTGAAAGTGATTCAAGAGATGTTGAGGACAACGCAGAGTCGTCAGGAATCCTACACTGATGTTAGGAGAAGGGAGTTAGAGTTTGAAGTAGATGATTGGGTGTACTTAAATGTTTCACCAGGGAAGGGCGTTATGACATTTGGTAAGAAGGGGAAACTTAGTCCCCGGTATATTGGCCTTATAGAATATCCAAGAGGATTAGCAATGTAGCTTATGAGTTAGACCTACCACAAGAATTAGCAGCAGTCCATCCGGTGTTCCACATCTCCATGTTGGAAAAGTGTATGGGCGAACCTTCACTGATCACAACAACTGAAGATATCGGGATCAAGGATAACTTATCTTATGAGGAAATTCCTCTTTAGATTCTAGATAGACAAGTACACAAGATGAGAACAAAAGAGGTAGCATCAATCAAAGTTCTTTAGAGGAATTAGTTTGTTGAGGAAGCTACTTGGGAAGCTGAGGAAGATATGAAGAAGAGATATCCACATCTCTTCGAATCCGTAGAAATTCCAAATTAAGGTACTAATACTTTTCTTGGATTTTATTTATAAGATTAGCATGATGTAATTGCATTGTTTGTTGGGTGTTTGAGCTTAATGGTAATGTTACACCCTTGGCCTAGTAAGAGCAATCGCATTCGACGACGAATGTTCCCAAGGGGGAGATATTGTAACATCTTGCAAATTGAAAGAACTAGAACGAGCTAGAATTAGAAAGAGTGATTTTTGGAAATAATTAAAAATCTGGAAAATTGGTTAAGTTATGTTAAGTTTGAGTTTTTGGTTAATTTCAAATGAGCATAACTTTTAGCTCAAGGTGAGTTAGGTGTATTTCCAGATATCGTACAAAATATCTTGGAATAATCTTACCAACGTCGCTGAGTTTTCGCGATTTCGTATTTGTGTGATTGAGTTATGCCCATTGGAAGTTGGGTTGTTCAAATAGGAAAGTCGAATCAGGATTATAGAAAGGCAGTATGCTCTTTCCACCACCTAATAAATTAATTTGTTTCTGGTAATATTTCTAAGGGTCTAAACTGAAATTAGTCAGTTTACGCTTATGAAATTAGAGTTAGGGTTTTTGGAGAAAGAATGCAAGAGGAAAAGAAAGGAGAAAAGAGCCATGATCGTCGTTCGTAAAGATTTCGTTTGTGGATTTCGTCTAAGGGTGATCCCTACGAGGTATGTGGGTCTTTCATAGAATTGGATTCATTCACCCACGCACCAATCAACTTTATTTCAGCGAAGTTTGTTCTAGAAAGTTAAAAGTTGATGAATCACGAATGGTGTTCTTGAAATTGGCCTTTGTTCTTGAGTTAAGTTGAGATTGAGGAGTACCTTGAGGTTAAAATGTTGTTTCCTTGTGTTGTTTCAGTTAGATATTCGTGTATACATACTGGGTATCTGAATCTAAAGGGAGTTTGAGAAAAAGAACCGACTTTAGTTAAATTGGGGTTAGAAAACGAAGAAGGAACAAGTTGGGCAAAAACTGGGTACAAGCGGACCTGTTCCTCAGAAGTGTAAATATCTTTTCAAGTCGCAGAGAGGTCACGGACCTCTCTGTCTCAAAAATTATTTTCGCGACCAAAATTTAAATACACCTCTGCATTGAGGACTAGTTTCTAGGCAGTGATTTCTTGATCATTTTTCATGTATAGCTATCTAAATCATTCCTAAACATCATGAGATCTTTCGTATAACAAATCACAATCCTTGAATTCATAATTCCATTCAAGTAAAGTTAAGATTCAATTCAAGAGAAGTTAAGAGTCAAGTCAAGAGAAGTTAATAGAGCCTTCCAAGAGTCTTTTACATATGTGTTAACTTTGTTTTGAGTTTTGAGTTTAGTAAAGAGTAAAGTTTGAAGTTCATTTCCTTAGAAGAATATATCGAGAAAATGTATTCCCAAAGAGTATAAAGTTCACATTTAAAGAAGAAACAAAACATTGATTTCCAAAAGAACCTTTGAGCTAGTCTTTTAGTTAAAGAGTCAGTGCTTTCACAATTAAGCAAGAGAGGAAACTGATATTTTCAAGATAGCCTTTGAGCTAAGTTTTGAGCAATTATCTCAAATCAGAGGAAGAAGTTATGTTTTTAAACATAAAGAGGCAGTATATTTTGGGAGTAGTATTGAGCATTGATATGAGGGAGAGTTCAGAAAACTTTGAGTCGCCCTAAACCATGTAGCCACCATGCGTAGAAAAAGGTTATACTTTTTAGATGATTCTTTTAGTGCTTTTTAGCATAGACTTTTGGATACACTTAGTAGTTCAGGTTCTATACTCTTGGCAATGTATAGGACGGCCCTGAGAGCGTGAGGCAAAGTGTTGTATTATCACGATAGCTCTTAAGTGATGATTGTCTGTTCGAGAAACTCCGACAGCAGTATTTTGTATATTTATAAACATCAACAATATTATATATTCATATACAAACAGAGTTCATATTATATCTTTGCATACATACAAAGTAATTATTGTATTTCTAAATACGTAGTGTTGAAAACCATGTTTTAAAGCTTTTCTTTACACTACATTTATTTAAACTACTTTATATTGAAATCAATTTAGTTTAGTTTAGCTGAGTTGATACCAGGTTTGTTTCTTCAGTTCCTTTCAAGCTTATGTATTGTTTTAGAATTCCCCTCGTCTACTTGTACATTCAATGTATTGATGCCATTTGGCCTGCTTCTTATTAAGATGCAGACAAAAATAGTAGGATCAGCCTCTAACGCACCGTTGATCTAGTTGAGCATTTCAGAGTCTTGTGGTAAGCATCATTGCTTTTTGAAAGATACCTTTTATTGCTTTCAGTATTATTATCAGTTCATTAAAATGTCATGGGGCTTGTCCCAACATCCATCTCAGTTGTTTTAGAGGCTTCATAGATAGACAACCAATTAGTTCAGTTGTCTTTATCTTGTAATTGGCTAATGTTCAATTTTGAGTTGGCATTTTGGCTAAGTCAAATGTTTAATTCTAAAACATTACGAGTTTAGTTTGAGATAGTTGAGTAAGCCAGGCCAAGGGTTCGCTTGGGGCCAGCAATGGTTCTCGAGTGCCGCCCATGTCCAGGGTGTAGGCTAGGGGCGTGACACTATACATGGACCGTAGGAGGACCCACGGTCCATCTTGCAGGTCTGTGGTACACCACCTGCAACCCTCCCCTAGAAGTTTCAAAAAATTATTCAACTGTCGACAAACGTCCGAACCCACAGACCGTAGTCTGTTTCCGTGGATCAGTCCCCTATTTTCAAACTCTAGAACCCCATTGACGGTTGACTAGAATGGACCGTCAGTCGGTCTATGATCTATCGGTCCCGTCCATCGGTGACCCTGACAGTAGTTAAGTCATGGGTCTTTTGGTCTTTTCCTTATGCGTTGGATCCCTAAACTATGTTGATTAACCCCTAAACTACGTAGGTTGGTCAGTTTGAGCCTAGAAACTTAATTAGAATCTACCCTAAGCAAATAATTCACCAAAACTTAGAGAAATTAGAACGCAAGAGAAGAAAAAGGCAACCAAACCCTTCTCAAAAAGGCAACAAGTTTCCTTCAGTTCCAGCCTTTAAATCAAAAGATTTCTCTGTGAATTTCATCACCAAGTATGTGGGATTTCAATAGTGGGTTCCTTTCGCCCATTAGGTCCCTAGAATTCAGTCAGATTCTTGATCCCTTTAATATTATCTAGACCTAGGGTTTCTGGAATTTCAGCAGATCATTATTAATTAGTTACTTTAATGTTCCTAATCTGATTATCATGATTTTAGTATTGTTTTGGACAAATCCTTTCATAAATTTAGAACCCTAGTTATGTGGTTCTTGTATTCCATGAATTGCAATACTAGGCCAGATATTTCAGTTATACATGCCTCATGATTTAATGTTTCATTTTAAGTATATTAATATTGCATTTTTCAGTTAGCATGTCCGTATTTTGAGCTATCAGTATTATAGAACTTCAGTCATAACTTGTAAATTACTTAATCAATTTGGAGAAGCTTAATACCGAGTGGACTATGGTCAACCACCCTCAAGTCCTAGAACTACGTGCCTCGTATATTATAAGTCCCTTTTGTGGGCATCATTTTAGTGATCACGCCAGCATGACTCTATATCTCTAGCATGGTATATTGGGTCCTCTAGATGGGGCTTATACATCAGACTGCACATTTAGCTTATGTGATTTTATATCGGTTATTAGTAGCTCCCTTATAGTAAGATTCGATTGCATTGACCATGTTATCAGTTTTAGTTCAGATTTCAGTTTCAGCTTCTCATAAACTTGGTCATTGCACTCAGTTTAGTGATGTATAGTATTTTCAGTGTCCTTATCATGTTTAGAATATATCCTTGCTATTTATGCTTTGGTTCAGTTATGTTATTGTTCAGCTTTAATCTATCCTACATACTTAGTACCTTTTATGTTTTGATGCATATTCTACTCTATATTTTCTCGTGATGTAGGTTCAGCTCCTCACATGTCATATTACGCATAGATCGGTTCCTGATATTCAGTTCAGCATAATCAATGGTGAGTCCTCATTCTTCGAGGACACTTGACATGTTATCTTTCCATTGTAGTCTTACTTTTAGTTTTGTTAGATTTAGATGGGGTATGTCCCAGCACTTCTAGTAGGTTTAGAGGCTTATTTCAGATATATTTAGTGTTAGACTTTGACTTTTCATTTGTATTCAAACTCTCAGTTTTAATATATTCATATTTAGTATATGTGTATTCCTCACCATTTCAGATTATTTATATGACTTAGCTTCCACATAGTATTTATTGATTATATTTGTTTTAGTATGCTTATGATATGCCAACAGGGTTAGCTTGAGGTCACTCGTGATCCTAGGTCCCATGTTCGCCTCTAGGGGTTCGCCTCGGGGAGTGATAACCTGACTATCTCATTGATGTAGAGTTTCGCGTAGTCCTCCACTGAATCCGTTGTCTTAGCAACCAAGAAGTGAGCGAACTTGATGAGTTTGTCTACTATCACCTAGATGGATTCATGCTATCTGTGAGTACGAGGTAAACCCATAATGAAGTCTATCTTTATCACTTCCCACTTCCATCTAGGAATATAAATCTCTTGATTCACACATTATTGTTTCTGATGTTCTACCTTAACATGATTTCAATTAGAAAACTTAGCCACGAAGTCTCCTCTGTCCATCTTCATACAGCTCCACCAAACGACTTCTCATAGCTTACAGTACATCTTAGTAGCACCTGGATGAATGTAATACCTGGAGTTATGAGCTTCTGTAAGGATTTGCTGCTTCAACTCACCCATATTAGGAACATATAAGGGGACCTAGTAATAAAGTACACTATCTCCCCCTTGGGAGAAAACCTCAACTATCTGTTGATGAACTGCACCTTTAAACTGAAGTAATATAAGAACACTATCCTATTTTTCCTTAACCTCCGCTACCAATGAAGATTCTTATCCATTCTAAACTATTGCCTCACCATCTGATATGTCAGTAAGGCAGACTCTTAAGCGAGCAAGCAGGTGAACATCTTTTGCTAGCTCTTACCTTTCTTCCTCAACATGTGCTACACTACCTATAGATAGCCTGCTGAGAGCATCAACCACTACATTGGCCTTACCAGGATGGTAAAACACATTCATGTCATAGTCTTTGAGGAATTCAAGCCATCTCCTCTGACAAAGATTCAACTCTTTCTGGATGAACACATACTGGAGGCTTTTCTGATATGTGAATACATGCAATGTCTCCAAATCTTGAAGGCAATACAATGTCTAAGAGCTCAAGGTCATGAGTCGGGTTTCATCTCATGAACCATAAGACGCTTGTAAGCATAAACTATGACCTTTCCTCGCTGTATTAACACACAACCTAGGCCCACCCTAAATGCATCACAGTAAATCACATAACTATCTAAACCATCTGCTAGAGTCAAGACCGGAGTTGTAGTCAACCTAGTCTTCAGTTCTAAGAAACTTTTCTCACAATTATATGACTACTGACATATGACCTTCTTCTTAGTTAACTTGGTCAATGGAAAAGCTATGGATCAAAATCCTTCAAAAAATCTCCTATAATAATCGGCCAAACTCAAGAAACTCCTAGTATTTGTTGGAGAGGTGGGTCTAGCCATGCTAAACTACCTCAAATTTCTGAGAATCCACTCAGATCCCTTCGCTGGATGCTATATGACAAAGGAAAGCGACATACTGTAACAAGAATTCACATTTGTTGAACTTAGAAAATAATTGGCAATGTTTGAGAGTCTACACAAAAACTCTCAAATAAGTCACATGGTCTTTCTCACTTCGAGAATCAATGAGGATATCATCAATAAATACAATGATTAACAAGTCAAAATATTGTTTGAATAGCCTGTTCATTAAATCCTTGAAAGCCGCAGGAGCATTTATTAGTCCAGAAGACATAACTACAAATTCATAGTGACCATACCGAGTTGTAAAAGTTGTCTTCGGAATGTCACTATCTCTAACTCTCAGCTAACAATAGTCGGATCTGAGGTCTATCCTAGAAAAGCAACTAGCACCCTCAAGTTGGTCTAACAGGTCATCAATCTTGGGAATGGGATACTTATTCTTGATCGTGACTTTGTTCAACTGCCGATAGTCAATGCACATTCTGAGAGAATTATCTTTCTTTTTCACAAACAAATTGGAGCACCCAATGAGGATATGACCCGAATGAAGCCCTTATCTAGAAGGTCTTTCAACTTCTCCTTCAATTTCTTAAGCTCGACTGGAGCGATTCTGAACGGAGGAATCAAAATCAACTGAGTATCTAGGAGAAGATCTATTCTGCAGTCGATTTCCCTTTCAAGAGGAATTCTGGGAAGATCTTCTGGGAACACTTCTTGAAACTCATTTACTATCGGGACTGACTCAAGAGTTGGGGTTTTATAATTTGTATCCTTAACTCAAACAAGATGATAGACATACCCTTTGGAAATCGTTTTTCTAGGCTTAAGGTAAGAGATGAGTCAACCCATCGATAGTAAGCTACTACACCTTCTATTCTTAGACTGGCTTATTTGGAAACTGAAACCGAATGTTCCTAGTTCTACAATCGACTGAGGCATAACATGAATGTAACCAATCCTTGCCTAGAGCAATATCAAAATCTACCATTTCTAACTCTACAATGTATTCTGAGGTGACTTTCTGAGAAACTAGGACAGGGAAATTTTTGTATACCCGTCTAGCGATAACTGAGTCATCAACTAGAGTAGAGACTGAGAAAGGTTCTGAGAGATTTTCAGGACACACCAAAATTTACAGCTATATAGAAAGTTAGAGAAGATAGTGTAGCCCCTAAATCTTACAATGCATAAACATCAAAATGAAAGACGCGTAACTTACGAGGGACCACATCAGGAGAATCTTCCTGGTCCTATTGAGCCTCGATAGCATGCAACCTATTTTTGTGCGGACAACCATCTGTACCAGACAAAGCATCCTGCTGAGTTGGGCGACTTACTAGTGTTACTGGAGAAGTAGACTAAGACCCGTTGTTATTACCTCATTGCCCCTGTCAAGATGAAGGGTGATTCTTCAACCTATGGCCAGACAGACAACACCCAGAGCACCCTTCCTTGCCTATAAGGCACTTGCCCGGAAGCTTCATACCTCAGTTTAGACAAGTTGGGAAGGTCCTGTGTTTCCTGAAGTAGTCCCTTGTGACCTAGAGTCTGATATCCTTCCTTTCTGATCCTGTCGAAACCTAGGGGATGGACCACTAACTGATCGGGTTGTAGACCTCTGCTCAAATTCTGAGCGATTTCCACTGATGGACTTTTGCTGTAATTATTCATAATTTCTTGTTTTAGGCTTTTGGTTATACTTAGTGAATTCTCTAAGCTTATCTCCCTCAACTTGTTTAGCATGATTCATTAGTCTGGAGATATCCATATCCCCTAGTAGCATAACATTCATGCACTCAATCTTCGCTAGATCGGATACCCCAAATAAGAACTTAGTCATTTGTGCCCTTGAATCGACAGCCATGTGTAGAGCATACCTGGAGAGCTGGTTAAACTTCACCTCGTACTCTTGGATCAACATTTACCCCTCTTCAAGTTGATAAACTCTTGTGCCTTAGCTTTTCTCAATTCCCTTGGGAAGAACCTGTCTAGGAAAGCTCTAGTGAAACAATCCTAAGTCATAGGAGTTGCATATGCATCCCTCATGTCTTTTCACTGAGTGAATCAGATATGAGCAACATCCTTAAGTTGATAAGATGCTAACTTGACACTCTCACTGCCACTCACTTGCATTACCTCAGGAATCTTTTGAATCTCATCAATGAAGTTCTATCGGTCCTCACCAACTATTGACCCTAGAAGTTCAGGTGAATTCATCCGAACAAAGTCTGGAACCCTAGCTGCAGATGATACACCATTCATATTTGCTAGGATTGTGGCATGCTGATTGTTCAGATTGGCCACACTCTGAGCCAAGAGCTGGATCGCATTCCAAAATTGTGCATTTGTAACCTCGTGATTTGGGACTGGAGGAACTGCGTTAGTATTGCATGCATTAGGATTTCGTGTGTTAGATCTGTGATGAGGCATTATCTGAAATACATAACGATGGATTAGAAAAGAGAAGTTTGATCATACCCACACACAATAAGAATAGCAAGGAAAATGATGTTTTTGTCAAAATACTTCGAAGCCTCCCCTCCATAGATGTGGCGTGCTTCACACCAATGAAAGAGACTCTACTTAGTGCGGCTTTTAGACATCCTGGGACTCTCTAATGTAATTCTCTGATACCAAGTTTGTCACGCCCCGAGACTACCCCCTCGACTAACACAGGGACTTAGGATCATGAGTGACCCCAAGCTAACCATGTGTCTGGCATATATCAACCATACTGAGAATAACTGAATAATGCATGTCCAATGTGAAAGCTAAAATAATGGATAACTGAAAGTAGGGAAAACCTAACTAGTCTAAATATATAAAACATACTAAGATATTAACAATAACTGAAAGATAAACTCATATACTCAAATTGATTCTATTACTATGTCTGAAAAGCCTCTAACTTAGTTGAGTTGCTGGGAGATGCCCCCAAGCTAACTCCATCAAAACTGAATATAAAGACTAAAATGAAAGCATATGTATTGTCCTCAGAATATGAGGACTCACCGCTAAAGCTACCGAATGCGGACCGATAATCAATCTAAGTGCGATCTGGATGCTGAGTTCCTGAACCGACATCATGAAAGGATGTAGCACACAGTATGCGTCAGTACTTGGAATGTAGTGAGCATGCCGGATATATATCCTAAGTTGAACGAATATATATTAGTTGAACAATGCATAACTGAGAAACGACATAAACTAAGCAAGAATGTAAATACTGAAACCTTACTGAAATACTAATTGAATGCAATAACCAAGTGCTAATCATTTACATAACATGCTAAACTGAATACTGATGTATATACTGAAAATCTGGTCAAATACACTAGGAGTCTGACCGTGGGAGATACTATTAACCGACATAAACTACGTGAGCTAAACGTGGAGTCCAATGTATATATATCATGGAGAGGACACAATATACCTTGCTAGGGGTACAAAGGCATAACTGACGTGATCACTAAATCTGATGCACAACAGAGAAGACTTATAATATTCCTACGGGGGCACATAGTACTGGACTATGAGGGTACGCTGAACCTTAGTCCAACTTGGTGGTAAGTCTACTCCCATCTAAATATGTATATGACACAAACTTAACTGAAATGTTGAATTGCTGAATAGCGCAAATGCTGACATGCAATCTGAGAATGCAATATTTATATATTGATTATGTAACATTCAAATTGTGGAGCATGATTATCTATTCAACTGATCTAGCAAGTATAATTCATGAACTAAGAGAATATATACAACTAGCGTTCTGAGTTTCATACAAAGAATTAAACAAACTTTCAAAGAAATATGTTATTTCGATTTAGGATACTACAATAGCTAAATCACATTAAATATCCAAGGTTTTAGAAACCCTAGGTCTAAACAAGATATGGAGAATCTAGGAACTTACAGAATTCTAGAGACCCAGTGCATGAAAGGAACCCACTAGTGAAATCCGACATACATGGTGACTAAATCTATGAAGAAATCATTTGGATTTTGGGGATGAACTTTGAAGAATAGTGTTGCTTGTTCTTGGGAGGTTTGGTTGACTTTTCCTCTTTTTTTTCTTAAAGTTAGGATTATTTTTGAAGAATGAGGGTTCTCGGTATGTCTTACTAAGTTAATAGGCTTAAACTAAATAAAATGACATAGTTCTAGTGCCCAACGCATAGGGGAAAGGACCAAAATGACCGTGACTTATATTTGACGAGTGCCACCTACTACAGAACTGAAAGGCATCTTTTGACATACCAACCATCGTTAGCATTCATTTTTAATGCTCTACCAGACATGGCTTCACTAAAACAAACATAAAGTTTTACTCTGAGGTTGAATTTTAGCAAACTTGGTGGCATTGGAAAGAGGATTCAATTATCATTCATTTGATAGGTCATGGGCCACCTATTTCATTTTGTGCTAAAATATCTGAGCATTTGAAGTTGACCTTACCATACTTTTTCTCTAATTGGCTGCTGACCCTCACCTACGGTCGTAGGTCCAACCACGGACCGTACTGGTTGACTGTGGGTGGGATTAGAGACCATAAAACTCTGTACCCCAATGATTGAACCATCCTACGATCCGTGAGTCAATCAACGGACCGTGGTTCACAGTCGTAGGTGTCATCTTTAGATTCTGAAATTCCCCTATTTCTGGTACTGAACCATGGGAGACCTACAGTCTGTGGTTCTACTTATAGTCCGTGGTTTGTTTCAGTTGGTTTTGACTTAAAATTCTGGAAACTACATTTTTCTACTTTATTGAATCCGAGGTGTTACAACTGATTTTGTTGAGCGTATGCTTTACAATTTTAAAAAAAATATATTGTATAAACGCATAACGAATAAAAAGGTGTAGCTGAAACTACACTGATTGGCTCAGGTTGATTAGTAGGAGAAAGAGCATAAAGTGCAGCTTGTACAAGCTGGCTTGATCCAGTGCCAATAACAATATAATGATCATCAATAATTGCCTTTACAACTACATTGTGCATCCTCTGAATTTTTTCCTCCAGTTTTGACTCCGTAAACCAACGCAAGCTCTTAAAATTAGCAAAATAACTCAATGAATCATCACTATTGAATGTTATGTCACATTCGTTCCCCATTTTCTCCATTATGACTCATGCATTGTTGGATTACCACTATTCACATATTATTGTGTGAAAATGGACCTAATCTTGAGAGAGATTTAAGCAATCTCAAAAGCAAGCTAGTTCATTAGGGAAGGATTTTATAAGGACGCAATGGTTTGCACGCCCGATATTTTCTAAGGCCACACTTTAAATTTTGTCCCCCTTTAAAGTACTTAGTTGAATTATTTTTTATAGATAAATTTAGTCCACTAGTCTAGCCAAAGACATATTTTAAAAGATCGCCTAAAAAAGGTAATTGCAGAAAAATTATCTCATTCTAACGCATAACACCACATGACATTTGGAGGGCACCAAATATAATAGAGCGCTCAACATTGATTAAATCAAAATTGGTGTTTCATATTTCATATATAAATAATTGACTCATGAGTATTGATACGCTCATATTACAACTCCCTAAAGAAGCATAAGCGATTGTTATCAAGTAAATAACCCAACTTGTAGGTTGGGGTCGATCCCACGAGGAAATTGGTTTAGACCTTACTTTAACCAACAATTATATTCAATTAGTCAAATTACTTCCAGAAACAAGTAATTAAATGTGGGGAGGGGGTTGATTTTTGAAACAAATTGTAAAAATTCAATAAGTGATCAATACATAAAAGTCAATCTTTGTTGTTATCAAGATGAGAGAATTAACTAGGGTATACGTGTTCCCCACAAGCTCATAACGCAGTAATCCTAGTAATAATAATGCTTTCCTAGTGTATTACATGCAAAGTGATAATTTCGGTATTTAAATCCTTGGTCCGACATCTAAAGAATTTCACCCCGCAACTTGGTCCGGCTACGTGTATATAATTTACTAACCCTTACCTATATCTCATATTAGCCATCATACACTACACCATTTTAGGTCTACCGCCACACTAAATCTGAACAACGCTTATGAAGTGTTGCCAAAAATACTTTTGGGAACGCTTTAAAAGCGTAGCCCAAGTTTTTAAATTTTGGCTTCAATAATATTGACAACACTTGTAAAGTGTTGCCTGAAATGGTATAGGCTACATTTTATAAATGTTGTTACAGTATGATATAATTGGCAACACTTATTTCCATATATGACCACACTTTTAAACTGTCCTATTTTTATAATTGTAAAAACAACACATTACAAGTGTTGCTTAATATTTTCACTAAAATTTTAACTCTCCATCCAACATTTTTAACTCTCCCTCCCATTTTTAACTCTCCCTCCCATTTTTATTGGCCAAAAAAAATAATTCATAAAATATTAATAATTAATAAAACATTAATCAGAAAATGGCATACTACTTTTCTATGGAGAACTGAAGAGGGAGCTGAAGAACATTGAGCTGAAGAGCTGAAGAGCTGAAACCCCAAATCAAAATCAAAGAATTGATGAAGAGCTGAAGAAGGCTTTTCTCACGGAACCGCTGAAGAGCTGAAGATCGAAAACAAAGATGAAGAGCACTTATACGATTTCGTTTTTCTCACTCAACCTTTAGTCGTTCTGATTCAATCACTTTTTTGTTTGTTTGTTGATTCGTTGTATTCACTTTAGTGCTAATCTCTTGAAACTTCATTGTTGAAATCCCTTTTTGGGATGTGGGTTTTTGTGCTTTTGCCATTCTTGTTTTTCTGATAGCTTAAATTACATGGGTGTAGAGTTTGAGCTGGAGTACGTTCATGTATTTTGCATTCACTTCAGTGATAATCTATTGAAACTTCATTGTGAATAATCTGTTTTTGGGATGTGGGTTTGTTTGCTTTTACCATTGTTATTGTTCTGATAGCTTAAATGACATGAGTATACAATTTAATCTGGAGTAGATTCATGTATGATGTATTTACGTCAGTGTAAATCTTTTCGAAGCTCATTGTGAAATCCTTCTTTTTTTGTGTGTGAGAATGGTAACTCGATTGTGACAATTCCTTTTTGGGATGTGGGTTTTTTTCTTTTAAAATTCCTTGTTGTTCTGTTTGTTTAAGGTGCATAGGTATAGGATTTGAGCTGGAATGAGTTCATGTATCTAGTATTCACTTCAGTGCTAATCTCTTCAAAGTTCATAGTGACAATTTCTTTTTCGGATGTGGTTTTTTCTTTTCTTTTTCCTTTCTTGTCATTCTGTTAGTTTAAATTACATGGGTTTAGAATTTGGGCTGAATAGGGACAATATGTTGATGCATTCTGCCAACCACAAATTTGATAGGCCTGGCGAAACTGAAGCCTCCATTCAAAAGAGACGGAGCAACAACTACAGGTACTAGTTTCCCACTATGTGAAAATATTTATTCTACTTCAAATTTGGAACTATTGCTAATTACATGATCTTTCTAGGGAATTCTAGCCAGGTCAGTGATGGTGTGGCTGCAGTGCTTCTCATGAAGAGAAGTATAGCTATGCAGAAGGGACTTCCAACTCCTGGTGTTTCCAAGTAAGCTATATTCTTTGCATATGAATAGAGAATGTTCTTTTCTGGTTAGTACTGATCACCATGATGCTCAATATACACTATTAGTCGGATAATTCGCAACTATATTCAGGCAGTAGCTATTATGTGCTAACAAAGTCAAATATGCTTTTAAAAGGTAACAAT
>JAJOOP010000768.1:0-22770 GCA_029582705.1 Solanum chacoense
CATTTCCTCTACCTCCACGGCCTCGTTGATTACCTCCTCGCCCACCTTCTGGACGTCCTCTCCTATTATTACCATTTCCCGCGGGTACCACTGCTCTAGTCTGCTGCTGCGTGAAATCTAACACTCGTGAGTGGGGACAATCTCTCCTCATATGCCCAGGTTCTCCACAATTGTAGCAAGTACGATCAAAAGATGGTTTGCCGCCCGTCGAAGGTGCGACTCCCTGGCCATCCTAAATCAAATTATGAGATGGAGTTCCTAAGTAGTTACCTGTAGAGGCGGCATAGCGGACTGAATTGGCTTGGCTGCAAGCGTTGGCCTTCCGGACCCCCTGGAGTAAGAACCTTGAAAGTTACCCGATTTCTTGGCCCTTTTAGCCAATGCCTTAGCCTGACCATCTCGCCTCACCCCCTCCACTTTCTTCACAAAGTTTGTTACCTCATTAAAGCTTCTCCCTGCAGAGTTCATATGAACAGATAATACTTGCAACTTAGAGTTTAGTCCCCTAAGAAATAAACGGATCATTTCCTCCTCAGTAGTCACCAATTGAGTAGCATATCTAGACAAAGCATGGAACTTGTCCACATAAGCAGCCACAGTCATACCACCTAGCCCAAAGCCATGAACTTATCCTTCTTACGATCTCTCAAAGTCCTAGGCACATACTTCTCTAGAAACAGGGCATGAAACTGGGTCCAAGTGAATGGGGGTAAAGTTGAAGATCTACATTCCATATAAGCTCTCCACCACTTCTTAGCCTCACCTTGAAGCTGAAAAGTCACGAACTCGGCCCCATGTTGATGGACAATTCCCAACTTAGGAAGCCTTTCATAGCAATCTAAGATAAACTCATAACCACCCTCACTCTCAGAACAAAGAAATAGAGAATGTTTTAGCTTCAAAAACTTAGTCAACATTTCATGCTCATTACCAGTCATAATAGAACCCAAGAAAGGACGGAAGAAAGCATCATTACCTATAATCCCGTCCACCTTGGACGCGTGATAGCAACAGGAGGATTGGCGGGAGCTTGAGTTTCTTGAGCAGAAGGAAGCACTCCAGGACCAACCAACCCTTTTAGAAATGACATGATCTGTTGAGCTAACACTGGGTTTATGGGAGGAACACTAGTAGTCTCAGCCTACACCTCTTTCTCTTGTCCAACCTCCTCAACATTTTCAACCTCAACATTCTTCTCTATCTCATCATGATGCACGGGAGGGGCCTTATTTTGGGGAGAATTTTTTATCGGCACCCCATCTCTAGTAGGCACCACTCTTCCTCGGCCTTTACCCCTAGCTCTTTCACTACCCCTGCCTCGACTGCAACCTCTCGCTGCAGATTCCTCAGCTGGAGCATTGACAGGAGCTACAGGCCTGACGCCGTTGAATCTAGTGTTAACCATCTGCGAACAAAAGAGTGAAGGAGGTTAAATACCAATTGGAATCAAGTCATAGCACGAAAGGAGACAAGAGAAAACAGAGAGATTTCCTAAAGTCCTATAGCTTCTCGAAGAAAAGTAAAGGCGTCCCCATACCGTTCCGTAAGACTCTACTAGACTTGTTTTGCTACATCAAGATCAATTAACGTAGGCTCTGATACCAACTTTGTCACGACCCAGACCGTCGTGATTGGCACCCACAATAACCCTCTGATGGGAGAACCATTACTACAACCCAAACTAACAAATTTTATGAAAACTAAGGCATTTAAAGTTACGGAAGAAGGTTTAAATGACAATAAAAATGGAGTCCCCATAAACTTCAACCCCTAGAACCTGAAAGTCATTATACCAAAACTCTACTAACGACAAGTCTAAGAACAAGGGGTACAACCCGAAACTAAACAATACCTTAACAATAGCCTAAGTCCGAAAAGAGTGGACATAAACTAACTAGAATGTCTAAGTCCGAAATGTGGACATAGACGAAAGGAGAACTCATGGCAGCCTGAAAGAACTAACTCACCCTTGAATCCGGTCACGCTCAATAGTCACCTAGCTGAGGTCAATCAATAGCTGCCTGAAGATGCCTTGTACTCAACAAAGAACAAGCAAATGCAGTATCAGTACACAACCACCGTGTACTAGTAGGATCACGCTACTATCCCAAAAGGTGAAACATATATAAGTCATTACAACAATAATAAACATGCATATACCGAACATATACAATATTAGTCATCACTTACGAACAACGCACATTTTCACAATTCTCAAGATATATGGTTAAGTCAAGTCAATGGTCCTCTCATGGAACTCAATTCAATAGTCCTCTCATGGAACCCAAACCCAAACTAATAGCATACCGAAACGTGGTACCCGATCCAATGTTTATGCCGAAACGTGGCAATCAATCCCATTGTTATGCCGAAACGTGGCAATCGATCCCAGTTAGTGTGTCAGAACATAACACCTGATCCATTCAACAAGTCACAATCATAATCACAATGTACAATCTCACAATCATACAATCAATTCATGATTTCAGGGCATACAATTATTCAATCAACATTATTTACGAGTAGTGTGATCAATAACACAACATTTGTATACATACATGCATCATAATGTAGTAATTGCAAACATCTATCACACCAACATGAAATCACAACCCTCACCTACCTCGAAACAAGCTTGAAACCCTAAGAAACTTGATCCTTCCCTTTCCGAATTCGTTTTGCTTGTTCTTGGTCTACAAACAATCAATATAATACGGGAATCAATAAACAATCACCAATTACCTGGATTACTAACAATTCTAACAACCCTAGATCATACCCATGATCCCACGTATCCAAATTAGGGATTTTTCCACCATAGTTTCTAGATGAAAACCCTCCCCCATCGATAATTACCCATTAGATTACATTCTACGGATTGAAAAATGGATTCGGGGAGTTAAAATCTTACATTTAGCCTCAAGAATGGTGGAGAATTGTCAAGAAGAAACATGGGTTCGTTCTTGATCTCTCAAGTTCAAAAATTGCAGAATAAAACATTTTTGGGGGTTATTTACCACTTTAAGTTGCGTCTGGCCCGCCACAGTGGTCATCACCTCGCTACAGCGTCCCCGCCCTAGTGACAAAAATCACCGCCAAAGCGGCTTGCATGAAACAGTGAGCTTATTCAAGAATTCCAAAACCCCCATTTCACGACACACCATCAACAACGACACTCAGAAACTACCATTCACACTAAGATCAATTTCGGAAGTTCTACTCACCCGAATTCAATTCCGTAAAGTCGTACGGATTTCTTAATGACTTATCTAACTACTCATGTAATCAAAATCATAATTAGATCACCCAATTGCTACCATATTTCCCTAAACCTCAATGACTCCGATTTCGTCCAAATTTGGACTAGGTTGGGAAATCTCAAGATACTACGAAAAAGTTTTTTAGCCCAAAATTTTTCCACGTTGACTTTTCTATAACGACGAAACTCAATCGTTACAAGACAGATAAGCTTTTTCAAGAAATTTAAAAGATAGCATGCAGTGCATATGCATATTTTAAAAATAAATAATTAAAGCATTGCACGATGTCTCGTTAGAGACATGTGAGATTAAAATGTCTTATTTAAGGGCAGACTAACCCAACATGTCCTATTTGAGGACGGATGAATTCGGTATCTTCTATTTTAGGGTGAAGGAACCCAAAGTATCCTATTTTAGGGTGGAAGAGCCTGATATATCCTATTAGAGGGTGGAAAAACCTGATATATCCTATTAGAGGGTGGAAGAACTCGATGTATCCTATTTGAGGGTGGAAGAACTCATTATGTCCTATTTTAGGATGGACTAACCCAATATATTGTGCAAACTTACAAATACGAATTTTGGTGCAATGCAATGAGCTTGGTGCGATTTCTCTGCAGCAGCGAGCAATCATAACCTAGTATAAAGAGCTTGTTGCAGTGCCTTTGCATTATTGAATATTTAAAATGCAGTGTCTGGTGCAATACTTTGCAATAGTGCATATGGTGCCCATAATTTAGGAGCTTCAACTTCGATGAAAAATTGCTGGTTATAAATTTTGTGCTCAAAGAAAAATTATGAATTTAAAAGTTGATTCTTGTTGATGTTGCACTATCTAAACTTGCAATTCTGAATTGATGTTGAGCTTTGTGGAGCTATCGTTCAATAATAATTAAAAATCAACCTTTGCATAAATCAAAGAAAATATGTCAGTATAAAAGAAATGGTTGCCTTACACTGAACCATGAAGCTTTAACTTTGAATCTGCATATTTGTTGCTATGATATTAAAGCAATTGAATGATGCAAATACGACTTTTGATCTCAACTTTTGCCCTTTTTCAAACCGTTATAGGTTACCTGCAATGCTGTCCAGTCTTTAGTCTTGATGGAGAATGGAATTTTTATTATATTGAGACCGAACCCAAAATAGGCGCCTACGTATCCCGCTATCAACAGGAATCAGGTCACATGTAGTTCATTACAAATGTCTTGAAAGGATTGCAAAAGAGTGGATACTTCTTAAAAGGATAAGCTGCAAATATAATGTTTTTGTTAGTCTTCTTTATTGGTTGCACGCTTTCTTTTCAACTGTCTTGGTGTCAATTTCGATGGACCACCCTTAACAATAATTGTGCTCGTGTTTGCGATATTGTCATTGCTGGTTAGAGGATCTATTTGTAGTTTTATCTTGCAACTTTCAATCATGCTTTGAATCTTGAATTTTAGGGCAGGACAATCTTTAGTATCATGTTTCGGCATAATTATTTTTCATTTAATTTATAGCAAATGGTCCATATTTCGGTACAACTATTTTTCAAATAATGCACACATAAATGATAAGAGTCAATCGGGGTCGTGACCCCACTTGGACATTTGGATAAAGCTGACTAATGAACTTAATATACCAAGGATATTAAGCCTCTTAGGTTTACATGATGAATGTACCATAAGTGTTGGTTTAGCTCTATCCTAGGTTGATTAAGAGTAGGTTTACTAGACACAAGGTTCCTGAGTGGACAACTCGAGTAAGAAGGCTACGTGGTCACACAAAAAAAGATCCAGACACCCCCCGCATAAGCCAACTCTCTTAAATTTGGGTTTTTAAAAGAAATTTGTTGGTGCGCAAAACTCTCTTAAAGGAAGTGGTTAACAAAAAACCACAAGTTAATATAAACTAAACTAAAAGACCAAAACCACAAGGCATTAAAGAATGGACTGACTTATAAGGCTAAAAAAAATTAAGAACTCTTGTCAAGAATCACAATAAAACAACACAGTAATTGATTCCGAGGTTGAAGTCAATTCCAAACTCCATTTTATAAGATGATCATACTAGCAAGGCACAAAATTTAAGGCAACAATTTGGAGGAAAAAGAAACTAAAACTGAAATCTATAAAGAACTAAGAAACAAGATCTCACACTTTAAGACAATTCATTTATCTAAAACATATTGCTCTAGATACGACTTTTAGCTAAAAGGAAATCGAATCAAGTTACTATATTAGAACTAAACCAAAACAAGTAAACATGTACCTAGGTAAAGATACAAAAGATCAAAATAAACATACTCAAGTCCTGCACTAAAACTGAAGCAACAGATGTGTTCATATACATTATGAAGACATTGTCAAGCAGCGACCACACTTCAAAATAAGGATAAGTATTAGCAGGGGAGAAATATTTTTTTTACAAAGTATTTACCCTAAAGAAATACCAGCAAAATTGATTGAATAAGTCTGAAAATACTAATATCATATAAAGTAGGGAAAACGAACACAAAATGAGAACCAACTATCTAAAAATCGAACATTTTGAATAATAACAAGAACGAAAATGAGGCGAAATGAGAGAACAAGCAGATCATTTACAGAAAGGGGTCAGAAATCTTAATATCAAGGAGGTAATCATATTACAGATTGGGTTGCGAAGAGCTATAAACAAGCATCATAGGTTAAAACCAAAGCGACACAGATGTCAATTCGGCTAGGTGAGAACATAGACTAGATTTTGTCAAGAACCAGGGGGTCCCCCAGATCTGACATGGCGTATAGAACCCCGAAAGACTTCATACAATCCACTTAGTCCTCATAACATAAGCAGTAAAACAATAAGAGTAGAAACACAATTCAAGTCTAAAATTTTCATAAAGGAAAGTGGAAGTCTAGACACTAAGTCTCAACATTGCCAATATTACAATGTTTGAATGAAATAGGGCCAAGCCCATACAATATGTCCGCAAAGGGAAATACAATAAAGAAAACTACATCATGAGAAAAAAACTACATCATGAGAAAAATCCGTCCTCGAACCATGAGGACTCACCACAAGCTTGGAAGATACACAAGTCCAAGCTTTAGCCACTAGAATGATCACCTCGAGAACCGAACCCTTTGGGAAAAATGTAGGAAAAGTAGGCATTAGTACAAAAATGCACTAAGTATGATAGCCATGCATAAAAATATTGAAAACATGCTAAAAGGGACATTTTATTTGAATGCAAGCAATTATCAAGTTTAAATATCATCATAAAGATAGTGGAAAAGCATATGTCATAAACATAGTCAATAGATATATCATCATAACATAAGAGAAACACTTCATAAGTACCCTCAAAACATACTTGTGCAATGCATGGACAAGACCCCATAAATCTCACCCATGCTAAGCAAACCTCTTTAGGCCATCATTCATATTCACACCTTTAAGACCATGAAAACTCACATAAAAGCTTCTTGAGTAACCATAGTTCATAATTCATATTCGTGTTCTTGTTGTTGTGGAAATAAGCCTTAACCAACATGAGAACATGTGAGTTGTACATGATCCCTCGGTGTTACCCACACCGAAAAGGATTGTTCTACTTACCTAAACTAGAACCTTACTTTTAGATTAGGTGGATCTACTAGCTAAATATAGTTTATTGGATAAGGAGATTGCTTCTAGAAATCGGGACTCAACTAGCGTACAAGGTCTCCATCTCATGAGACAAACTTTGGGAACCCGAACACAACTAGTGTAAAAGGATCCCATTTTGAAGCTGGACTCAACTAGTGTAAAAGCCTCCATCTCATATTCAATATCCACTCTGTGCTAAGCATTAATTACCACAGATTACATATTAAGTCATAATTTAATTCATTAAAATAGCTCATTAGATCATGCATGAGAATACCCTTTCATCGTCCACGTCTACATATAGATTCAATATGTGAGAAAGTCTTTCAACCTTAGAATCTTCATATTGTGAGAAAACCTTTCACATCATGTCATATTCATGCATAAGTGTGTATATGAGAATACCTTTTTCAACAATATACAACTACATCATCATTATAGACACTTCACTTCCAAAGTGTTCTTAAAGCATAAACATAAACTTCATAAAACATACATAATATTATATTTTGTACTTTCAAGGGTCAAAACTCATATCAAATCAAAACATCTAGAATTTACTACATTAGACTGGATATAAACATAATTCAAGTAAACCAATCACTACATGCATAATCCCCTAACATAATCCTTTCATCAACAAACCCACATCATAAGATCAGAATTGGGAAATATGGGGATTTCATGGATTCTTGGGGGATTCATCATAAAAACCATAATTTCATACACATTATAACATAATTCAATCATTAGAATCGAGTTTGAAAGAAACACATGACTTTGGAATCAAACCCTAACTTTTGGGGATTTCAATCTTTGAAATTGGGATTTTGAAGGGGCTCCATAGATGAAAGAAATCCATGGATGAAGGACTACCATACCTTAGAAATTAATCCCAATCAATTTGATGTGAAGAACCTTGCTCCTTGAACCCTAGCTCCAACTTTCTTCTTCTTCTCTTTTGGGTTTTCTAGAGAGATTTTTTGGTCAGGATGAAGTTTTGGGAACTGATTTGGGTTTTAGGAATAATGAGGTGAATGACTTAATTTAGGGGTCTAATATCCTTATATAGGTGGTCAAAATAAAGCTAAAATGATGCCACTTAATATTAATTAAAATTAGAAAAAAAAAATCCTCACTTAACCGTCCCACAGACCCTACCCATGAGACCTCACCGACAGACCGTGGATAGACCAACGGTCCGTCCTGGTTAACCGTGGTTTGGGTTCTGGGACTTGATTTTCAAGACCTCGACCCACGACTCCCTGCCACGAACCGTGGACCCATTCATGTGGCGTGGGTCCTGGTCTCGTGGTTCACTGCCTCAGGCAGTCTCCAGGGTATTCACCTATAGGATCACCCACGTGGTGTGGATCCAACCATGGTCCATGGATTGCCCTCATGGGTGGCACCTGGAGGTTCTGGAAAACGGTTACACTATCCTCTTTCAGGTACAGGGAGTTACATCCATGATTTTAACCCTCACTTTAAGCTCTAGTTTAGCCTACTAATTTTTAAGGTGTTACAATATCTCCCCCTTGGGAACACTCATCCTCGAATGACAATCTAGACACCTCACGGAAGTAAAGACTCAAAACTAGTTGCCCAACATGCACGCAACATCAAAATAATACACAATTCAAAGGATGTAACATCAACTCTATCTCAAACATAATCAATGCATCACATGGAAGTAGGAACTGTATCTGACAACCCATTATGCATGAAAACTCAACATTTCTCATATTCATAGGAGGAACTACCTTCTCCAAACTAAAATCATGCTCAACACAACCTCAACGAGCATTTATGCCATTTACTCAAGAAAAGCATGTACATATAAAGTATGTTCATCAATTCATATCATGAAGCATATAGACAATCTGTATTCAATGCACAATACCATGAGGAACATTAATCATATAAAAACTCACTCTCTTACTAAACATAAATTTCTCAAGAACATGCATAACATAGGAAATCATGGAAAACACATACAACACACATGACTTCCAAAACAAGGAAAACTCAAGAGGAACTACTTACCTCAAACTAGAGTAAGAGTAGAAGGAAAAATATGAGGATATCGGGACTTCATATAGGCCTAGGCCTCCCAAGTAGCACCCTTAACTAAGTGATTTCTCCATAAAACCTTCACGGAAGCCATTTCCTTGTTTCTTAATCTCTTGGGATCTCCACCGGAACCTCTTCATATGAAAGACTTTCGTTAACTCCAAACCCTTCTAAGGGAATGATGGATGTCGGATCTCCAATACACTTCTTAAGCAAAGAAACATGGAATACCGGATGAACCGGAGTCAACTCATTTGGAAAATCCAACTCATAGGAAACTTTACCAACTCGTTTCAAAATTTGGTAAGGGTCTACATACCGGGGACTAAGTTTCCCTTTCCTGCCAAATCTCATTACACCCTTCATGGGTGAGATTTTTAGATAGACCCAATCATTAACCTCAAATTCTAGATTCCTTTTTCTCACATCGGCATAAGACTTTTGCCGACTTTGAGTTGTTCTCAACCTCTCTCTAATAAGTCGGACCTTCTCAATGGCCTCATAAACTAGCTTGGGACCTATCAAAGCAACTTCACCCACCTTAAACCAACCAACGCGAGACCTACATCTCGTACCATACAAGGCTTCAAAGGGAGCCATACCGATACTTGAGTGATAGCTATTATTGTAGGCAAACTCTATCAATGGAAAGTGGTCATCCCAATTACCCTTGAAGTCTATTACACATGCCCTTAACATATCTTCCAATGTTTGGATGGTACGCTCCGCTTGCCCATCAGTTTGGGGATGAAAAGTCGTGCTATGCTTAACTTTGGTACCAAGACCTTTTTGGAATGACTTCCAAAAGTGAGAAGTAAATTGAGTACCCTAATCGAAAATAATAGATAGAGGAACTCCACGCAATTTCACCATTTCACTTATATACAACTTAGCATAGTCTTTCGCCGAAAAAGAAACCTTGATGAGAATAAAGTGGGCTGATTTTGTCATTCGATCTACAATGACCCAAATAGAATCATGTTGTCTCCGAGTGCCAGGCAAACCGACAATAAAGTCCATGTTTATAACCTCCTACTTCCAAATGGGAATACCTATATCTTGGGATAAGACTCCCGACCTTTGATGCTCAAACTTAACTTGTTAACAATTAGGACATTTGGCCACAAATCCCGCAATAATTTTCTTCATCTCATTCCACCAATAGACTTCTGGTAGATCACGGTACATCTTGGTGGCTCCCGGGTGAATTGAATACCGAGAATTATGAGCTTCCCTAAAATTTGTTCCCTCAAACCATCAACATTTGGAACACAAAACCGACCTTGACACCTAAGCACCCCATCTCCCCCTTGGGAGAAAGCCTCAAAGGACTTTTTAAGTACCGACTCTTTCAATTCAACTAATATAGCTTCAAGACATTGCTTAGACTTCACATCCATCACAAAGGATGATTCGGAACCATTATGGACCATCACACCACCTTTTGTGGAATCCACTACTTGAAGACCTAGTCGGGCCAACCTATGCACATCACGAACCAACTCTTACTTTTGACCTTCTACATGAGCCACACTACCCAACGACAACCGGCTAAGAGCATCCGCTACCATATTAGCTTTACCCAGGTGATAAAGAACACTCATGTCATAATCCTTCAATAATTCTAACCACCTTCTTTGACGAAGATTCAAGTCCTTTTTACTAAACACATATAGTAGAATTTTATGATCGGTGAAAATATCCACATGGACCCCATACAAATAATGCCTCCATATTTTCAAAGCAGACACAACCGCCGCTAACTTAAGGTCGTGGGTAGGATAATTCTTCTCATGGATTTTAAGTTGCCATGAAGCATACGCAATCACCTTACCATTTTGCATTAGCACACATCCCAACCCAACTCTAGAGGCATCACAATACACCACAAAACCATTTGTACCTTCTAGTAAGGGCAACACCGAAGCGGAAGTAAGTCTATCTTTAAACTCTTGGAAACTTTTCTCACAAGCTTCCGACCACACAAACTTATCCCTCTTTTGAGTCAAAGTCGTAAAAGAAGAATTAATGGAAGAAAATCCCTCAACAAACCTTTTATAGTAACCGGCCAAACCCAAAAAGCTTCTAATATCAGAAGGAGTTAGAAGTCTAGGCCAACTCTTGACCGCATCAGTCTTCTTAGGATCTACCTCAATCCCTTTGCTTGACACAATATGACCAAGTAAAGCTACGGACCTTAACCAAAATTCACAATTGTTAAACTTTGCAAAAATTTGTTGGTCCTTAAGAACTTGCAACACAATTCTCAAGTGGTCCACATGTTCATTCTCACTGCTTGAATAGATCAAAATATCATCGATAAACACAATCAAAAACATGTCTACGTATTGCCTGAACACTTTATTCATCAAGTCCATAAACGGCGCCAGAGCATTAGTCAAACCAAACGACATCACTAGGAATTCAAAATGACTATACCGGGTTTGGAATGCTGTCTTGGGAATATCAACCCCTCTCACCCTCAATTGGTGATAACTCAAACAAAGATCAATCTTGGAGAAGTAACTAGCCCCTTGAAGTTGGTCAAATATATCATCAATTGTTGGAAGAGGATACGTGTTCTTAATGGTCACTTTATTCAATTGACGATAATCAATGCACATTCGAAGAGACCCATCCTTCTTTCTAACAAATAACACAGGAGCACCCCATGGAGAGATACTCAATCGGATGAAACTCTTGTCTAAAAAATCCTTCAATTGTTCTTTCAACTCTTTTAACTCAGTTGGAGCTATTCTATAAGGAGGAATGGAAATAGGTTGCGTATTTGGAAGAAGGTCAATACTAAAATCTATTTCCCGCTCGAGAGGAATACCGGGTAAATCATAAGGTAAAACTTTTGGGAACTCATTAACCACAGGAACTGACTCAAGAGAAGGGGTTTTAGAATTTATATCCCTCACCCTAACAACATGGTAAAAGCAACCTTTCAAGATCATCTTTCTAGCTTTAAGGTAGGACACAAATTGACCTCTAGGCATAGAATTTTCCCCTTTCCACTCTAAGATAGGCTCATTTGGAAATTGGAATCTAACCACCCAAGTCCTACAATCAATAGAGGCGTAACATGCATGCAACCAGTCCATACCAAGAATCACATCAAAGTCTAACCTGTCAAGCTCTACCAAGTTAACAAGAGTAACTCTATTAGATAAGGAAACGAGACATCTTCTATAAACCCTCTTAGCCACCACAGGATCACCAATAGGAGTAGAGACAGAAAAAGGTTCTAATAACACTTTCGGAGGAACATCAAACCTCATAGCCACATAAGGTGTCACAAATGATAAATTAGCACCGGGATCCAACAAGGCATACACATCAATAATAAAGACTTTTAACATACCAGTCACTACATTCGGGGAGTTCTCTTGGTCATTTCGGGCTTGGAGAGCATAGAAGCGGTTTTGTTTAGGAGTATTGGAGTTTGAACCACTAGGAGGAGCTTGATTTCCCTCTCTTCCTTAAACTTTAAGCATCGTAAAATCTCTCATCTTGTGACCACTCTTTCCACAACTAAAGCAACCATATGTGCCAGCTAGGCACTTACCATCATGTTTCCTCCCACACTTTGCACAAATAGGCATAGTCACATAAGAGCCACTACCATTACCTCTTTGAGGTTTAGGGTTAGACACCCTATCTTTGTTGACCCTTATGGGAGCATTAAAGGAACCTTGGTTGGAAAACCTTTGTTTAAACCTTGGTCGACCTTGTCCATCGGATCTAGTATTGGAGAAGTTCCCATCACCGGTACTAACTCTTTTCACCTCCTTATTCTTTTCTTTGAATTTTGATTCCTCAATTTGTTGAGCATACACCATATGCCTTGAGATATCCATGTCATGGAGGAGAAATGTTTATTTAAATAATTCCCACTCTACGGGACCCGCTCCTACCGGTCTCTCACCCTTCCATTGATCATACCACACTTGAGAAACATCTTTTAATTGGTAAGCGGCTAACTCCGCCTTCTCTTCCGAAGTCACCCCCATAATATCAAGTACCTTATAAACCTCATCGATAAACTTTTGATGATCCTCTTCTACTTTGGAGCCATGGAATTTCAGGGGGTTCATTCTTGCAAAATCTCTCACTTTGAAGCCGTCGAATTCACATTAGGATTCACCGGAGCTACAACATCTCTATTGGATTGAGCCATCACGGCTTAAGCATCACGACTTGAGCCAACACTTGAAGAGTCGCCCTAAACTCCGCATGAGTAACATTCTCGACCAAAGGATCAATCGGAGCTTGAGGATAAGCTCTTTGCTCCACATTGTCACCCTCCACCCTTCTAGCATTAGCCCTTGTAGTATTCACATCCTGAAGAACATAGGACAAGGATTAGGAGAGAGACTTTATAAAGTTAAACTTTATGGCACGACTTAGAGTAGTGAAAAAGTGAAGTTTCCTAATCATCTTATAGCCTCTCATTCATAAATATGGCGCTCTTCACACTCATAAAAAAGACTCTACTAGATGTGGCTTATGAGACATCATCCTAAAATCATTCTAAACCTTGTGCTCTGATTACTAAGTTTGTCACGACCAGGGGTACCCCCTAGATATGGCATGGCGTATAGAACCCCGAAGGACTCTATACAAGCCACTTAGTCCTCATAACATAAGCAATAGAACAATAAGAGTAAAAACATAATTCAAGTCTAAATTTTTCATAAAGGAAAGCGAAAGTCTAGATACTAAGTCTCAACATAGCCATCTATTAAAATGTTTGAATGAAATAGGGCCAAGCCCATACAACATGTCTGAAAAGGGAAATACAATAAAGGAAACTACATCATAAGAAAAAGATGTCCTCAAACCATGAGGACTCACTAACAAGCTCGGAAGATACACAAGTCCAAGTTTTAGCCACTAGAATGATCACTTCGAGAACCAGACCCTACATTAGAGGGAAATGTAGGAAAAGTAGGCCTTAGTACAAAAATGCACTAAGTATGATAGTCATGCATAAAAACATTGAAAACATGCTAAAAGGGACATTTTTCTTGAATGTATACAATTTATCAAGTTTAAACATCATCATGAAGATAGTGGAAAAGCATAAGTAATAAGCATAGTCAATGGATAAATCATCATAACATAAGAAAAACACTTCATAAGTACCCTCAAAGCATACTTGTGCAATGCATGGACAAGACCCCATAAATCTCACCCATTCTAAGTAAACCTCTCTAGGCCATCATTCATATTCACACCTTTAAGACATTGAAAACTCACATAAAATCTTCTTGAGTAACCATAGTTCATAATTCATATTCTTGTTCTTGTTGTTGTGGAAATAAGCCTTAACCGACATGAGACCATGTGAGCTATACATGATCTCCCGGTGTTACCCACACCAAAAAGGGTTGTTCTACTTGCCTAAGGTAGAACCATACTCTTAGCTTAGGTGGATCCAATATCTAAATAACCTACAGGGGAACGTAGTTTATGGGATAAGGAGATTGATTCTAGAAACCCGGACTCAACTAGCGTACAAGGTATCCATCTTATGAGACATACTTTGGCAACCCGAACTTTACTTGTGTAAAAGGATCCCATTTGGAAGCCGGACTCAATTAGTGTAAAAGCCTCCATTTCATATTCAATATCCACTCGGTGCTAAGCATTAATTCCCACAGAGTACATATTAATTCATAACTTGATTCATTAATATAGCTCATTAGATCATGCGTTGGAATAACCTTTCACCGTCCATGTCTACATATAGATTCAATAGGTAAGAAAGCCTTTCAACATTAGAATTTTCATATTGTGAGAAAACCTGTCACATCATGTCATATTCATACATAAGTGTGTAAATGAGAATACCCTTTCGACAACACACAACTACACCATAATCATAGACACTTCACTCTCAAAGTATTCTTAAAGCATATACATAAACTTCATAAAACATGCATAATATCATATTTCCCCCTTTCAATGGTAAAAGTTCATATCAAATCAACACATATAGAATTTACTACATTAGACATGGATATAAACACAATCCAAGTAACCCAATCACTACATGTGTAATCCCCTAACATACTCCTTTCAACAACAAACCTACATCACAAGATCATAATTAGGAAATATGGGGATTTCATGGGTTCTTGGGGGATTCATCATAAAAACCATAAGTAATCATAAATTCATACATAATATAACATAATTCAATCATTAGAATCGATTTTGAAAGGAACTCGTGACTTTGGAATCAAACCCTAACTTTTGGGGATTTCTATCTTTGAACTTGGGATTTTGAAAGGGCTCCATAGAAGAAGGACTATCTTACCTTTGCAATGAATCCCAATTAATTTGATGTAAAGAACCTTTCTCTTTGAACCATAGCTCAAACATCCTTCTTCTTCTTCTTTGAGTTTTCTAGAGAGAATTTTTTGTGAGGATGAAGTTTTGGGAATTGATTTGGGTTTTAGAAATAATGAGGTGAATGAATTAATTTAGGGGTCTAAAATCCTTATATATATGGTCTAAATTAGGCTAAAATGACACCACTTAATATTAATTAAAATCGAAAAAAGACCTTTAAGTCCTCACTTAACCGTCCCACAGACCCTACCAACGAGACCTAGCCGACGGACCGTGGATGGACCAACGATCCATCCTGGTGAACAGTGGTTTGGGTTCTGGGACTTGATTTTCAAGACCTCGACCCACGACTCTCTTTCACGGATCATGGACCCATCCACGTGTGTGGGTTATGGTTTCATGGTTCACTGCCTCAGGCAGTCTCCAGGGTATTCACCTACGGGCTCACCCACGTGGCATAGGTCCAACCACGGTCCATGGATTTCCCTCGTGGGGGGAACCTGGAGGTTCTGGAAAATTGTTACACTATCCTCTTTCGGGTACAGGAGTTACATCCATGACTCTAACTCTCACGTTAAATTCTACTTTAGCCTACTAATTTCTAGGGTGTTACAGATTCCACGAGATTAGTCTAACATGGATGAGAAGTTACTACGACAAATCAAAATGGCAAAAGAATAACCGAATCACAAATAAACAGTGAAACAACATACACATAGCTGGCAGACTCAAAATTGTGATTGAATGAACAATGGACCATCTCGAGCAAACTAAACAGATTTAGCTAGCTTTATTTATACAAAATTGAGCTGACAAATCTAAGGACCAACATACAATACCAAAGGAGCTTTATCAAAGCTTTATTCATTCTTACAGCCCAAGAATTCACAAGAAAACGACACTAAGAAAAACATGAGGAAGAAAATACATTTAGCAGCAGAACATATACCTAAGCTTGAACATATAACACACCATATCGAAATAGACTGTAAGAGGGAGCGATATTACCTTTCTTGGAGCAGCGAGATCCTAGGACGACGAACTTGACCATGAAGCTTTTCCACCACTGTGAGCTTAATTCGAGCATGCAAAGAATCAATACAAAGAAAGATCAACTCTTGATTTTTCATCCTTTTTATGTAAAAAAAATCGCTACTTGTCTTTAAACTCTATCTTAAAACTTCTCTTTTCACTTGGTATTCCCCCCCCCCCCCTCATTTTTTAACAGTGAATGAAAGAGATGAATGTATAGACGGAAATTGGGTGGAAACGAGAGAAATTCCAATGGATTTTTGAATTCCAACGCCTTTTTTCATGGCAAGGGATGGGTTGTTATTATTTTTAGATTTTTCCAGAAAAAGGGAAAAATAAACGTGAGGATGTACTGTTGACGTCGTTTGGAGGTTGTTGTCAATGTTGACATTGCAAATGTTGCAACGAATCTCGTACACGCCATTTACTGTTGTTGTTGTCCTAAAATTTGTTGGCTTTGCTAGATTTTGGTCGGGTATAGTTGTTGATGGATCGTTGTTCTCGTAAAGAAAAAGGACGAAGCAGGTCGGGTCCGGTATTGTAATAATTATTGTTGCTTGTATTTTGTTTTGCTGGGTTTTGAAGCTTGGAAAAAGAAAATGACGTGGGCTGGGAATTGTTGAACTGGAATTGGAGTGGGTTGCCTCATTTGGCCCAAAATTTGGTCTCAAAAAATTAATTATTAAGGATAAAGTGAGAAAGTGGTTAGCAATGCAATAACACGATAATCAAATTGAATTTAATCGGTGAGGTTTGCCACAATTTAAACGAGACGAATTAATATAAATTAATTAACGAGCTTCTTAATTATAACAAAATAAAATAATTAATTCAATTATAAAACTAGTTAACTCAAAATATAAACCTAACTTAAATATTAACTTTGGATTAAATCAAAATATTTAAGTAAGAAATAAAATCTTTTGAGATGATTTTTGAATATTCATAAAATATACTAATTATACATATAAATATATATAAACAATAAACATTATTTGAAAATTATAAAAAGGTGACAAATCTATTTAAAAATTACTTGCAAACTATATTATTATTATTATTTTTGAAATTGTATAAACGTAATTATTTTGAATCGTTTGAAATTGAAGAAGCTCGATAATTAATTTATATTGTGGAGGTCCAAAATTGGGTATGTATATCTATGTATCTGCGCATCTATGCAGTCGAGTTCGCAGCTTTGAGAAAACATATATGTGTATGTGTATTTAAATATCTATGGCAAATGAATGAGCGGCTTTGAGAAGATACATATGTATATCTATGTGTTTGTGTATCTATGTCATCTATGATAGGCAAGTAGGTAGCTCTGAGGACATATATGTGTATTTGTGTATGTATGAATTGTCGTACAAGTTTTAAGGTCTTGGTTCTCTTTCCAAATTTGATGTACGCTTCACGAAACAATCTCACCGATAAGATATCTGATACTTGATACAATCTACACTACTAAAAAACTGCCAAAAAAGGACGGCCAAAAGCGACGGACTGCATCGCTTTTTTGGTCAAAATCGACAGAAAAGAGATGTAGTCACTTCCGTCGCTTTTTGTCTCGAAACTTTTCAAAAAACAACAGACTGCAACGCTTTTTGACTTTTTTTTTGTATAATTTTTTTAAAAAAATGCGACGGACTCCGTCGCTTTATTTTAATTTTAATTTTTATTTTCATTTTTTTAGTTTCCAAAACGCAATGCAGTCTGTTGCTTTTCTGGAAATTTTACTTTTGAAAATTCCAGAAAAGCGACAGACAAAAGGACCCTGTCCGTCGCTTTTCTAGAAATTATTTTTTGGAAAATCCAGAAAAGCGACGGACAAAACCACGCTGTCCGTCGCTTTTCTGTATTTTTTTTAAAAATAAAACCCAAAAAAGCGACGGACAAAACCACGTTGTTCGTCGCTTTTTCTGTAATTTTTTTTACACAATTCAATTCAATTCTACACTATTCAGCGCAATCAAACACACAATTATAAACAATCTACACAAAACATAAAACAACAAACTTAAAATAACATTCAAAAGTATCTAAATCACAATTTAAAGACTTATAAAGTGTTGCTAAATTTGTTTCAAAATTTCAAAAAGTTCATAAATGTCCAAAGATCTAAACTAGGGAGTGGGATCTACATAATCATCCTCATCAGTACTGTCGTCGTCGGTGTCCTCGGGAGCCGAAGTAGTAGGTCGACGAGCGAGGTTCATGACTTGTTCTTTGATTTGCTGAACGGTCTCACTCATGCTTTGTTGTTCAGCTACTCTTCTTCGCTCCAACTTTCCCAGTGCCGATGTAAGTTGTGTTATTTGAGCCGACATAGCAGCAATCTCAACACCGTCAATTGCCTCGGCTTGACGTGATGATCCAATACCTTCTAAGTTTAACTAGAGTTGTCTTACATCGTTTCGAGAGCCTTGACCATAGACTCTACCCTTGTGTGTCTCCCCTATCACTTTTTCTTTCCAAATCTGGGTGGACATTTAGTGTCATTTCAACCGTACTATCTAGATTCTCAGCGACGTACTGATGAAAGTCATTTTGCATATTAAACATAAAAATTGACATCAATATATATACATATCATAAATATATTCATTATTAATATATATTATTTATATTAAATAACTTACAAAAGTTCATTCGTCCATCCCTTTCCTCCACCCACACATCCGAATTCGACTCATTTTCTTTCTTCCTGACATGAGTAAAATCTACGATCCCATGGGAGTGCATCCCAATTCTTTTTCCTATAAATAAAAAGTGAAATTTATAACGATACATATGAATCAACTAATTATTTATTTAAAAGTTTGAATTAGAACTTATTGTCTCTCTTGCAATTGTTCCAACGGTCTTTGCACCTTCGGTGTACAACGAGCCACCCTTAAGATTGCCTCTAGCCTTTTTGGCTTGTTCTGACATTGCCTTAAAGTTGTTTGTGTTCCAATACAGACCCAATTCATCAAAAACATGAGGCAATATACAATCCGAACGTTCACCACTATCCCAAACTTTCTTTTGCCAGCTAGACAGTCTGGCGAATGCCCTCCTCTCAAATGTGGTCGTAATGACCAAATTGTACCTCTACTCCCAAGTACACATAGTCTGAAAAAAAATTGAATAACGTTAATTGGATCGATAGTAAAAAAAAAAAGTAAAGTATACTAAACTTAACTAAAAAATATATACCTTAAATTCATTAAACATCGCCTGGTGTATACTGTTTGGAATCTCGCTCCAAGAGTAATAAGCATGTGTATAAAGTCTTCTAACATAGTCTTTTAAATCCCGGGTAGCATCATTTGCAGAATGCCACCTGCAAAACACATAATAAATATGTTAGTTCATGAATAATATATTAAAGTATAAGAAATAAATAAATTAACTAACAAATAAATAACAAAACAAACTTACGATGACCCATCTGGCTCAATCATGACTCTACCAAGTTTGTCCTTTTGGTCAGGAGCTAAAGCAGGCATCTCATAATCTGGTGTAGCACTAGGTCTAGCTGTAGATGAAGGTGATGCATCAGGATGCACAAAACGTTGAGTCAATGGAGGTGTATCAGCCATAGCATCTGACTGCTCGCTACTAGAATCTCCAATCCTCATGGCACTAATATCAACTTCAACACCACTAGTAGCTGCTCGATAGATAAAAGTCACAAAATTTCTAACTTCTTGCTTTCTCATGGATTGAAACGAATTGATCTTGAGAGTACTAAGCAATTCTAACGTACACAATTTTCGCATATTTCTCCAATAAGGTCCATATTTTGCAAACGTCAAATTTCTCTGATTGTACGCGACAAATTGAGCAACTCTATTCTTTGATCGACTCGCAAAAATAACATCATGTTTTTTCAAGAATTGTTCAGCAGCATGAGGAGATAAAGCAACAATTATAGGAACTAGACCAAATCGCATGCTCATTATGGGACCATATTTTTTGGCTATTTGATGTAGCTCTTGGTGGATATGTTTCCCAATCATATAGAGATTTCCTATAATTGGAAGCCCTTTTGGGCCTGGAGGGATTTTTTTATTCTTTTTCATGAATTTATTGTGTAATACTTGAATAATGTATAGCACTACAAGTAGTGCAACAACTTGTAAGAAAATTAATGCCATGATATATGGAGAGATATTATTGTGTTTTAATTTTGCTTCATGACTCCCAAATTATAAAGATGTTAGGAGTTGGTTGGGGGTGAAGGAAATTCAATGAAAATATTAATTGTTATAATTCCCCATATGGCAAAAGGACAAAGAAAGAAAAAAAAAACAAAATTTAAAAGTGATAAATTTGTCTAGAAAATTCATGTGTTATAATTTGACTTTCAGGATTCAATATTCACTTTGAAATTTAATTGAGTCAAATTTGCTTTTAAAATTTTTTAACTTGTGGTGAAAACGAATTATATGTTAAAACTCATACTTTTCATTGCCATCGTAACTTTCAACATTCAAATATCAGACACTACAAAAAATAATACTTCATGTTTTTATGATCAAAACAA
Source organism: Solanum chacoense (assembly GCA_029582705.1). NCBI lineage: Eukaryota > Viridiplantae > Streptophyta > Magnoliopsida > Solanales > Solanaceae > Solanum > Solanum chacoense. The sequence goes on from JAJOOP010000768.1 coordinate 20,881, forward strand.
ATATGCTTAATATGATAAAAAAGAGAAAAAAAACAACTAACAACCTACTCTCTTCGTTCCTTTTTATATGTCATCCCTTTCTATAAATAGTTGAACCATAATACTTGTCATTTCATAAAATCAATGCATAAATCCTCATATTCTTCCTATTATACGCTTGATAGAGTAGTTAATTAGTCTTGAAAATATATGTTTTGACCAACGTGGAAAAACTAATAAGTAATTAATATTCATTGGAGTACGTCATACATTGATTAATTACTCTCTTCATACTTGTCAGTTGTCATTCCAAATGCATTTTACTTTTTGAAATCTAGAATATTCATCATTTATTGAAAAGTTGACTTAAGAAAAAAAGATTAAAAAGGGTAAAAGGCTAAAGTTACTTAATTTATTAATGCAATTGCAATTTAAAAAGGTGACATATAAAAAGAAACGGATGAAGTATTATATATCTATATTCAATATTGCACTAATAATATATTATTATTTTTTCCTTTTTGGAAAAATTAGTTATTTAGTCATAATACCTAACATAATTAGTCAAAACAACTACACTTTAAAATATTTATTTAAAATGTCAAAATGTCAATATTTTCAAAAATAATTTGTATCCAGATTTTATTATTTATATTTCTTTTTAATTATCAAAAGAGTCCATCATTGGACCAAATTCTAACAAATAACCGATTAAAAAAAAAACAAATACAAAACTATCCATTAATATTCTTTCCACATCTTACACGTTTCTCAGTTAAAGAATTTATTTCTCTCCACCTTTCACAATTTCTCTTTCTTCACGTTTTTCTGCTAACCTAGAAACACAAATTATTCAAAGTTCTTATAGATTCTTCAACAAAATCTCTGTATTAATTCAAGGAATTTCTCGTTGGATATAAAATCTCTATATTAATTCAAGAAATTTCTCGATTGGTAAAGGTAATTTCGATTATTTATGTAGATTTATTTTGATTTGTTTTCAAAATCACCGATTATGGTGGTATAGTTTGGATTGTATATTTTACGGATTTTCCATCAATTTTTTTGATTTTTATGCGAGTTTGTTTAGATATTCATCTAATATTTATGTATTTCAGAATTTTAGCCTTTAAACAATTTTTTTGTGATTTCATTTTAAAATTTCAGATTTATTAGAATCTACAAATTCATTCATATGTTTATTTTGTTTGATTTTTAATACATTTATATTTGATAATTTCGAAATTTGTTCTTAGGGTTTTAGATTTGGTGTTTTCATATGCACCAAGTATTTTGTATTTTGAATTTTTCAACTTTTAAACATTATTGTTCGTTTTTTTGTGAGTTTGTTTTCAGATTCATTAAGTATTTTTTGAGATTTCCCTCTTTTATGTATTTCAGATTTTTCGACTTTTAAACACTATTGTTCGATTTTTTTTATTTTGTTTTCATAGTTGAGATTTAGTAGATTGTAGTAATCTACATTAGAACCCATACATCATATATTGTTTAATTTTTTTATACATTCATATTTAATAATTTCGAATTTTGCTTATAGGGTTACTAATGCACAAGTGAATACGGATTCAAATTTGGTTTTGATGAAAAAATCGGAATAAAGAACATAGAAGAAGAAGAAGAAGAAGGAGGAGGAGGAGGAGGAGAAGGTTGCAAAATTGTATTCATATTAATTTTTGTTTGTCAATTGTTTTTCTTTTACTCATCATTTGTATTTTTATTTTAAAACATTGTATTTATTTTTTAGTTTGTAGTCATTCAAATAGGTATATAATGTATTCGTCACAATTCTATATATTATGATTGAATACATAATTTATAGAATTGTGACGAATACATTATAAGAAGGGAAATAGAAACTTATTGGTATTCATTTTTTCGTTTGAAATACAA
>JAJOOP010000769.1:0-22662 GCA_029582705.1 Solanum chacoense
CCAACTCCAAGGGGCGAGTTACTTTTCGAAGATTGACTTAAGGTCGGGCTATCACCAACTTAGGGTGAGAGGCGTTGACATTCCTAAAATGGCCTTCCGAACAAGATATGGTCACTATGAATTCCTAGTTATGTCTTTTGGTCTAACAAAGGTCCCAGCGACATTCATGGATCTGATGAATAGGGTATTTAGGCAATATCTTGATTCGTTTGTGATTATGTTTATTGATGATATTTTGATCTATTCAAAGAGTGAGGTTGATCATATCAAACATTTAACAATATTATTGCAAGTCCTTAAAGACCACCAATTATATACTAGGTTTAGCATATGTGAGTTTTGGCTAAGGTTGGTTGCTTTGTTTGGTCATATTGTCTCGAGCGTGGGTATTGAGGTAGATCCTAAAAGGATGAATGTGGTCAAGAGTTGGCTTAGACCTCTATCTCCTATTGATATTAGAAGCTTTTTGGGTTCGGCCAATTATTATAGGAGGTTTGTTGAGGGATTTTTATCTATTGCTTCTCCATTAACGACCTTAACTCAAAAGAAAGCTAAGTTTGTGTGGTCGGAGGCTTGTGAGAAAATCACTCGAGAATTGAAAGATAAACTTACCTCTGCTCTGGTGTTGACCTTATCGGAGAGTACGAATGGGTTTGTGGTATTTTGTGATGCTTCCCGAGTGGGTTTGAGATGTGTCCTTATGGAACATGGTAAACTGATTGCCTATCCTTCGAGGTAACTTAAGGTACATGAAAAGAATTATCTGACTCAGGATCTTGAATTAGCGTGGTGGTGTTTACCTTGAAAATATGGAGGCACTACCCATATGGGGTCCATGTAGATGTCTTCACCGATCAGAAAGGTCTTCAATATGTTTTTACCCAAAAAGACTTGAATCTCCGACAAAGAAGGTGGTTACAGCTTTTGAAGGATTATGACATGAGTGTCCTTTACGATCCCGATAAAGCTAATGTAGTCGTGGATGCCCTAAGTAGATTGTCCATGGGTAGTGTGGCTCATGTAGAAGATAAGAAGAAGGAATTGGTTTGGGATGTGCATAGGTTGGCCCGTTTGGTTGTTCAACTAGTGCATTCCACCAAGGGTGGAGTTATGGTGCATTATAGTTCCGAATCATCTTTTGTGGTTGATGTGAAGTCTAAATAACACCTTGACCCTATATTGATGGAGTTGAAAGAGTCAGTTCTCAACAAGTCCATGGAGGCTTTCTCCCAAGGGGGGATGGGGTGCTTAGGTACTAAGGTATAGTATGTGTTACTGATGTTGATGGCTTAAGGGAGCAAATTTTAGAAGAGGCTCATGATTCGTGGTATTTTGTTCATCCGGGAGCCACCAAGATATATCGTGATCTACAGGAAGTCTATTGGTGGAATGAGTTGAAAAAGGATATACCGAGTTTTGTAGCCAAATGTTCGAATTGTCAACAAGTCAAGGCCAAACACCAAAAACCCAGAGATTTGTCCCAATATATAGAGATTCCCACTTGGAAGTGGGAGGATGTGAATATGGACTTTGTAGTGGGTTTGCCTCGCACTCGAAGGCAACATGATTCTATTTGAGTCATTGCTCATAAGATGACTAAATCAGCCCACTTTATTCTAGTTAAGACCTCATTTTTGGTGGAAGACTATGCCAAGTTTTACATTAATGAGATAGTGAAGTTGCATGGGATTCCCTTATCTATCAAATTGGATCGGGGTACCCAATTTACTTCACATTTTTGGAAGGGATTCCAGAAAGGGCTTGGTACCAATGTTAAACTTAGTACTTCTTTCCACCCACAAATGGATGGTCAAATAGAAAGGACAATTCAAACCTTAGAGGACATATTGAGAGCGTGTGTGATAGATTTCAAAGGTAGTTGGTACAATCATCTTCCATTGATTGAGTTGCCTACAACAATAGTTACAACTCTAGCATTGCCATGACTCTGTTTGAAGCACTTTATGGGAGAAGGTGTAGGTCCCCGGTTGGGTGGTTTGAGGTAGATGAATTTGCTCTAATTGGTCCCGAACTAGTTTATGAGTCCATTGAAAAAGTTTGACGTATAAGAGATAAGTTGAAGACGACCCATAGTCAGCAAAAGTCTTATGCCGATAATAGAAAGAGGGATCTAGAGTTTTAAATTGGTGATTGGTTCTATTTTAAAATCTCACCGATTAAGGGTGTGATGAGGTTTAGTAAGAAGGGGAAACTTAGTCCTTGGTATGTGGACCCATATCAAATCTTGAAACGTGTTCGGAAAATTGCATATGAGTTGGACTTACCAAATGAGTTGCCCCAGTGCACCCAGTTTTTCATGTTTCCATGCTTAAGAAGTGCATTAGTGATCTGGTATCCATCATTCCTTTGGAGTGTTTAGGAGTTGAAGAAAATCTATTCTATGAAAGGGTTCCAGTAGAGATTTTGGACCGGCAAGTGAACAGGTCGATAAATAAGGAAGTATCCTCTGTTAAGTTTTTATGGAGGAATCACTTAGTTGAGGTAGCAACATGGGAGGCCGAGGCCGATATGATGTCCCGTTATCCTCATCGTTATCCTTCTACTCCTATTCAAACTTGAGGTAAGTAATTCCTCTTTATTTTTGGTGTTTTGGGAGTCACTTGAATTTCATGGACTTCCATAATTTTCTTATATTATGCATATTCTTCTGAGAATTCATGTTTAGTATTAAATGAGTTTTCATGACTTATATGTTCCTCATGTTGATTTACATTTTAGTATGATGATTTCATATTTGGCTTCATGAGGAGAAATGATGAACATGCTTAGTTATGATTTAATGAAATGACGTGTTGGCTTAATATTATTATGTTGATCTTTCTTGAGTTGGAGAAGGTAGTTCCTCCTATGTTTATGTTAATTGATGAGTTTCATGCATATTGGATTTGGTAGATGTAGTTCCTACTTCCATGTGTTGCATTGACTATATCTTGTGATGGAGATGAAGTTTCCTCCTTTTGAATAGTGCATTTGTCAGTTTTGCACATTTTTTATGTTTCATGACTAATAGGTTGTTAGTCTAGGGTTTCTAATTTAGTTTGGTGCTTAGATTGTTATTCGGGGACGAATGTTCCCAAGGGGGAGATAATGTAACACCCCAGAAATCTAATGACCTAAGCTAGAGCCTAACATGTAGTCTAGTGTCCTAAAAGGGGTTAACGTAAAGATAAGAGCCGTAAAATAACTTCCCTAACTTAATACTAAGGTCCTAATGCCTAAACTTCAAGGCGTGGCCCCCCAAGGACCACCCAAGGGTCCTTGAGGAGGAACCAAAGGAAGGTCCAAAAAATTGTAAAATACAGCATGACCCCCTATTGGGCATCCACGAGTCGTGGGTGGAACCACGCTCCGTGGTTAGGAGGCGTGGGTCGAGACTTAGTCTCCCCAAGATTCTCCCCCAATTCACTCTCTCTAATCCAAACCACGCCCATGCAGGACGGGCCATGGACCCATCCACGATCTCTGGATGGGGTTCGTGGATCACCGACCTGCAAAAGCTAATTTGGGTTCGGTCAAGGGAGGGGTGTTTTCGCAAATTCTATTTTTAATAATTAAGGGTAGGGACGGTTACTATTAGTTATTTTAGACCTATATAAATAGTTTTAAGTCATTAAACTCAACTTAACACCTCAGAACTCACAAGACTCAAACTAGAAACCAACTCTTCTCTCCCAAAACACTCTCTAGGGATCCATTGAAGAACAAGGTCAAAGGTCAAGCTACGGGTTCAAGAACAAGCCTTTCTTCTCCAATTTCTTGTGGAAATCCACCTAATGTATGGATGCTTTTCATTCTTGGGTAGCTAATTTTTATTCTAGTCATGGGTCTTCTTCCAAAACGATTTCTATTGTTAAGTTATGATGTATTATGATTAATTATGATGGTTTATGGTTCGATTATTGTAATATTGATGTATTTTGATGTATTTTGATGTATTATGATTTATTATGATGGTTTATGGTTCGATTATTGTAATATTGATGGATTTTGATGTAAATCTCTCTTGGACCCATGATTTCCCTTTCTTTTTAAATTGTGAACAAAAGTGTGACTTGATTGGCCATGGGAGTTGATAATTGATTATGTTTATGTTTATTAAGTTGTTGAATCATGGAATCTCTCTATCTAATGATATAATTCCACAAGTTAGGGTTGATGTTGGTTCATGGCCTTGAAGGGAAATCGGCTAGGGTTTGCATATGTTGATGTTGATTCTATATGAGTGTGTGATTTACTTATATAGTAATGATCCTATATCTAATGTGTAATTGTTGTATTGATGCAATATCCTTCTTCCTTATACCCTTACACTTGATTATGCATGAAGTATGTATGTATGTTTATGAAAAGCTTATTGTGTTGATTGAAAGGACATTCTCATGATCACCATACGACTACAATGTGAAAGGTTTACTAACATGCTAGTGTTTCTACAGTGAAAGAAGCATTCTCACATAAGGAACCTATGAGCTATTATGATAATATGTGGGCATAAGTGCCTAGTGTATTCATTTATGAATGTGAAGTTAAGTAAACACTTAACATAACTCCTAAGGGGAATTATACTTAGCATCGAGCGGATTTGAGTATGAGATGGGTTCCTTCACGCTAGTAGTTAGGTTCCCAATATGGTAATGTCATGAGATGGAAACCTCCACGTTAGTAGGCAAGGTTTCTAGAAGCAATCTCCTTATCCCATAACTATATTCCCACATAGATTTTAGCTAGTGGATTCACCTAGAAGCTATTATGAATGTTCTGCCTTAGGTAAGTAGGACACCTCTTTCCAGTATGGGGGTAGAACACCGGATTCCATGTAGCTCACACGGTCTATGTTGGTTAATGCTAATCTTCCCTATATGATATGAATATGAACTATTGTAAGAACATGGAATTGAGAACTTCTTGAGAGGTACTACTTAGTACGAGTGGGGGTATGGGACTTCACTTATGCATTGCACAAGTAGTCTTTAAGAGTTGTTGTGGTGAGGTCCTCTTATGTTATGTAGACTTACGGATTATGTATGTATGTATGGTATGTATGAATGATAAGGTTGGCTTCTATTGTTACACGTTATGAGCATGAATGATTTGTTTCTTATGTATGTTGGATATGATGAAGGTAAAGTAAAATATGTATGTTGTTGGTGGCCTAAATGTGATACTTAGCATTTGGTAGGGTTATGAGAACTTACCTTTGCATTGCACTAGTATGTCTTTGGGTTGCTTATATGTTGGTTTGACTTATGTTTCTTCATAAATGTGTGCAATGTCTTTCAAACTTGATGAAGGCATGATTTTAACTAAATGTCCCTTTTATACATGTTTTATGAATTTTGTTCATGGCTTGCATACTTGGTACAATTAATTGGGCTAACCCATATTTTATACATTTACTATGAGTGTAGGTTCTGGTCATTGAGACGCACTACTTCCTTCAAGTGGAGCTTGGGTTGACTATTCCCTAGGCTTGGTGAGTCCTCAAGTTTGAGGACAAGATGTTATCAGTTCCAATATTTTATCGTACTTTCAACTTTGAGACTTTATTGATGTAAAGGGCTTTGACCCTATTTGTACTCCTTATGTACTAGATGGTGAGTGAGACAAGTCTATATTCTCATTTTTCATCTATGAAGAAGAAAATGACTTCTATTGTAAAGGTTTTAAATTTTCTGCATTATTCTATATCTTCATGTTATGATTAGGCTAAGGGCTTGTATGCAACCCCTTCGGGGTCAAGTACACCGTGTTGCTTCTAGGAGCTAACTCCGGGTCATGACATGTATGGAGTCCTTCGGGGTTCTATATGGCATGTTACGTCTAAGGGGTACCCTATGGTCATGAAAAACTTGGTAATTAGAGCACAAGGTTTTCAATGGTCCTAGGATGTCTCATAAATAACATTTAGTGGAATCTTGTTCATGAGTGTGAGGAGCACCACATTTATGAATGAGAGGCTACAAAATGATTAGGAAACTCTAGTACTTTAACTTCTCTTAAGTCATACGATAGAGTTTAAATATACAAGGCCTCTCTCCTAATCCTTATCCTATGTTGTTCACGATATGGCTACCCGAACAACTTATGCTAGAATGAACGTGATCGAGAAGGCAGAACAAAATTCTCCTCTCGAAGATCCTCAAGTTCCGATCGATCCTTTGGCCGAGCAAGTGTCTAATACAGATTTAGGGATTTTTTTCAAGTTTTGGCTCAAGCCGTGATGGCCCAAGCCAGTAATGAGGTTGTGGTTTCCGCAAGCCCAAATGTTAGTACGGTGGCTGAGGGACTTCACAAGAATAAATACTTTGGAGTTTCATGGTTCTAATGTTTAGGAAGATCCTCAACAGTTCATTGATGAGATTTATAAGGTTTTGATGATCATGGGAGTTACGCCAGTGGAAAAGTAGGTGTTTTCCGCTTATCAATTGAATGATGTTGAGCAAACTTTTTTCAACCAATCGAATAAAGGGAGACCAGAAGATGTAGGTCCTCTTGATTGGGAGAATTTTAAGGTCTCTTTACTTGATAGATTCTTTCCCCTTGAGATAAAGGTAGCCAAGGTGCTTGAGTTCATTATCCTTCGACAAAGGAATGTGAGTGTGATGAAATAAGCTCAAAAGTTCACTCAATTGTCTAAGTATGCTCCAACAATGGTTCCCAATTCAAGGGCAAAAATGAGTAAGTTCGTTTCAGGTGTGTCTGAAATGCTGGTTAAAAAGTATCGAACCGCCATGCTCATTAATAACATGGACATATCTAGTCTCATGGTGCATTCACAACAAAATGAGGGGGAGAAACCTAAGGAAAATTCTAGAGAGTTAAAAGGTGCTAAGATCGGAGATGAAATTTTTTCACATGCAAGATTTGGTGGACATGGTCGTCCTAGATATTGACAAGGGTTTTCCGGTCAAGGTTCCTCCAATGCTCCTCCAAAATTAAAAAAAGATAGGGTGTCTAACCCTAAGCCTCACAGAGGTAATGATAGTGGATTTTTAATACCCATGTCTACTTGTGCTAAGTGTGCAAGGAAGCACGACGGTAGGTGTCTAGCCGGCACAGATGGTTGCTTTAGTTGTGGTTAAAGTTTTCTCAAATTGAGGGATTGCCCAATGGTTGTGGCTAAAGGAAAACACAGAAAGTAAGCTACTCCTAGTTGTTCGGGTTCCAATGCTCCTAAGAAAAACCGCTTCTTTGCACTGGAGACTCGTGGAGAACAAGAGGGTTCTCACAATGTTGTTGTCGGAATGTTGAAAGTTTTCCAACTTGATGTTTATACTTTACTTGATCCCGGTGCTACCTTGCTTTTTGTGATGCCATATGTGGCTATGAGGTTTGATGTGCTCCCTGATGTATTATTAGTACCTTTTTGTGTCTCTACTCCTGTGGTGATTCTATTGTGGTTAAGTGGGTCTATAGTAAGTGTCTAGTTTCCTTGCGGAATAGAGTTACTCTTGTTTACTTGGTAGAGCTTGATATGTTAGATTTTGATGTTATTCTTGGTATGGATTAGTGATGAGTCCACAAATTGGACTCATTTAGGGCTTTATTTTGATAGAAATAGTGTCCTCGAATTCTTATTTTGTCTCAATATTTGATGAAAACTCTTAAGTTTCAGATATTTGAAGTTTTAGTGGAAGCATGGACATATAGGCGCAAAAGGGAACAAAAAGTCTGAAAAGAATGAAGAGGCTAAAGCATAAGCTTCGCCAAGACCCTTTGGCGATTCGCCGAAAGGACATACTCCGCCCTTTGTTCTAGTATGCGAAGCCCTGAAGGAAGAGGATAAAAAAGGCAATGAAAGGAGCAGTCGGCCGTTCGCAAAATAGTTCGGCAAAGAAGTACTATACCTCCTAATGGACCAGAACGTGAATATGTTGTAGGAATGCACTCAACGACAATGAAACAGAAGAAGGACGAGTAGCCGAGTCATTCGGCGGACTCGACTAACCTTGCCAAACTTTCTGCCTGCACTAATTTCTGATGGCTATAAATACTGAACTCTTTATTAATTTTACAAGTTCTGAACCATTATTATTATTTTTAGAATAGAATAGTACGTTTTAAGATATTTTCTCTCAAGTTTGGAAAGGGTTTTTTAGGAGACTTGAAGAGAGAAGGATTTCATCTTCCCCAAGTTGGAAGTGGGTCTTCTCCATTCTTCTTTCTTTGCTTAAATCAAGGTTTAATTTCTTATACCCAATTGATTTTAGTATCATTTTAGGTGTATTTTTTTATTTATTTATTTGTGGTTAAAACCTCCATTCTTAGGGTGTGATTTAGCAAATACGTGTTGATATTGTTGTTGGGAGTTGCTTGCTAATAGGGTAGATGTATTTTAATGGTGATTTCACCTCGTGGTTCTGTTTTAATTTAATGGGTTTGTAGTTCCAAATACAATACTACCCATGTGTTTTCGGCTTGCCCGAGAGGGAGGTCGCGAAACTAGGACCACTAGACTAATGGCCTAAGGAGTGGGTCGACATGAGGTTCGGCCCGAGAGGGTTAGCCCTAGTCCCATATCCTAACACACAGCTCGAGAGAGTGAGTGGGGTAAGGGATATGTTGGTCTTCATGTAGTAAATGGGTGTCCAAGAGGAACCCATTTGAAACGGGGTATGTTGCCCGAGAGGGAACTTATTTCCATTTAAAGCTTAGCCTACTAACTATTATCTTGCAAATTTTGTATTGAAAGAATGAACCCAACGATTTATCTCAACCTGTATCGCGTTCATAACCCAAGAACATTTGCCCATACTTGATTTTCTTGTTAATTTTTGTTGTTTTTACTACTTGTGACAAAACCTCCAATTGATATTTGACACTTTCCTGTCACTGCCTTTATTTTACCATTTTTGTTCGTTAATTTCTTTAGCTACGACCAGGTAGAGCTTAATTTTATTTCTCTATCAATTCTCAAAACCACTCTCTTGGGACACAACCCCAACGTTTAGTTGGGCTACTATACAATCAACGATCGTAGACACTCATACCATAGGTTAGTTTGTTGGTCACGATAAGCATCAAAATGGCACCGCTGTCGGGGAGTAGTGTTATTTGGGAATTTTTAGTTTAATTAATTTTTTGATTCGTCCTAGTTATAGTTATACTAATCTAAATTGTAGATTTGTTTTGCTAGTGTGAATATCAGAACAGGAACTAAGGATGGAAAATCATTCTGGATATCACAAATATGATGACCTTCAGAAACTACTGAACCTCAGGGAGAACGTCCTGACATTTAAACAACAATGGGATGAAACAATTCAAGAAATGTGGCTAAAGTTTCAAGCGGTGCTGCAACCATGCCCATCTCATGGGATGAAGGATAAGGGGCTATTGGAGTGCTTCTATCAAGGTCTATGACACCAAAATAAAAGTATACTTGATCAACATTTCAAGGGCAGCATGCTACACTAGCCCTATGAAGTGGTAGCAAAACTCTTCGATGGCATGGTAGAAGCCAACAAAGAAACAAAAAACAAAGTAGGAGTGGGACGCACTAGTCACCCAGTTGGATGTTTTATCCACCCGAGTCACGAAATTGGAAACACAAGCCATGAAAGAAGAAAGAAGTCCTCCCTTCGAAGGTGTAAACATGGGGGAAAGCAAAGAAACGTGCAAGATGATGAAGCTCCGTCACTCATTTAGCAAAAAATTGAGGCACATGAGAAGATGTTTAATAAGATAAAGGAGAACATCGAAATGCTAAACGAAGTGTCACCCTCTCACTCCATGACCATTCAACTACAGTATACTCAAATCAACCATTTGATATAAGTCCATTACCCATCATTCACCGAGGACTCGCCAAATTACAACATGGGCAACTCCAAGGATGAAGAATAGTCACTGACTTGCGTCGTGCCGCGATGTTAACTAAGGCGCTGTTTGGGAGGCTACCCAAAACCCCATATAATCTTATATTTCCATACAAGTACAAATAATAGTGTCTTAGTCTTGTAGATTGAAGTGTGGTAGGTAACAAAGAGTGTAGAATGGCGAGCAACAGACCCAGTCGACGAGTCACCAAAGACACAGATGATCACTGCTATTTTGTTGTTTGACTCAACGCACTCTATGTGCCTGGAATATGTAAAACTCGGCGACCTCAGGAAGGTTTCAGTGATTCACCCATCTGATCGGCCACTTTGAGGGTCCCCGCCATTTGAACATCTATAGTTGTTGAGAAGTTTTGTAGTGCTTGGCGAAGCGCCGAATAATTCAGAAGTCAAAGCGCTGTAACCGAACTAGAACAAACTAGATAAGCTACAGGCCAACGCACAAAATAATAGTTGATTAGTCAATCCTGAGTGTTGGTTTGAGGTAGGCGCATTGGAATGCTAAGGGAAGTTGTACTGGGCTTGATGAAAAACTCAGTAGTGCACCAAACGTCCCCAACATACCTTCTACTTTACGTGACGTCTATTAAAGAATTCCAATTCGTAACAGCTATCTAACCAGGATTATTCTCTAGCCCTATCTCTATCATTCTATAATTTGACCTCTAGATTATTGTTATATACTTGAGGACAATTATTTTTTTGTGGTGGGTAAGGCCTACACCCTTTGTGCTGATAGGTGTGCTTTGTGTATATATTTGGGTTTTTCTATTTTAGATTGTGTTAATACTATTTTCTGTGGATGTTTGAGCTTGTGGATCCTTTTATTTTAAAGTGCAGAACGATTTTGACCCATTCGAAAAATTATTATATTTTTTGAAAAGTTTCGCCACCGCTTCTGTTGAAAGTCGCTGTTCTTGTACAAATCTAAGTCTCGATTTCGATCAATACCGATGACTTGAATAGTGCTCTCAATTGAACGAACATGAAAGTACTGCTACGATGAGGCGAAGTGAAGTTGTATAGACAATATGTGAACTCTTTACATCTTGTTGTGATTAGCCATTTATCGAATGAATTCCCTTGTAATGACCGTTGCACACTAGCAAAAGTGTGTAGTCTTGTTTGACTTTAGTGTCGATGCCTTTTGTGATTAGCTTGCGTTAAAACTTGCATGAATAAACCTAGAATTTTCCCTATTTGTCTGATTGATTTATAAAGGTGTCCTCTTGAGATGATCTTAGGCAACTTTAAAGAGTGTGAGCTAAATTTGACATACATGTCTTTTGTGGCCTACCCGTGTGAGTGTGAAACTCTTTTGAACACCCTTTGGGCTTACCTTTCTTTAAAAGAACCTTGATGAACCCTAGACCTTACTTGAACCACTACCTACAATCCTCTTAGTTTGTGATTTAGTGAATAGCCAACTTACGCCAAAAGACTAAGTTGGAGGTGTGGTGAAAAGGAAAAGGAGAAGTCAAGAAGTTCAAGAAAAAGTCCCCCCTAACCCATGGTATTGCATAAGTGGAAACCCCTTTAATTTAATTCAATTCCAAAAGAAAAAAAATTGGGTTTCCAAGCAATCCATGAGGGTGAATAAAAAGGCTACTTAGAAGCACTTGAAAAAGGAATTGATAAAGGAAAAGATGTGAATGCCTTGAGAATACCACATCCCACGAAGAAGGAGCCACTGAGCCTATATGGCCATACCTTTGCACTCATCCCTATTACAAGCGTTAGAAAGAGGTTTCTAATCTTGAGTAAACCTAATCGAAAGTCGATCGGAAAAGTAAGGGCAAACCTATGGGTGAAAACATGCATTGTGTTCCTCTTTTTAAGTGTTAGAATTGCATCGGATTCGTGATCTTGAATTGATTAACTTTTGTGTGTGAATATAGAATCATTCTTCATGTGAGGACATTTAGATACTTTTTGTTGAGCTTGAACATGCACAAGTAGCAAGTATTGCGAGCATGAGAAACTTTGGTAATAATGTGTAACAACTTAAATCTTTGAGTATACAATTGATCCTTACATAAGTAAATTGAGTCTTGTTGTGTGCACTCATGATTGAGTCTTGTGCAACACTGTTTGAGACACCCTTTTTGAATGACTGAACTCAAGTTTCCTTGAGGACAAACAAAAGTTTAAGTTGGGGGTGTTGATGAGTCCACAAATTGGACTCATTTAGGGCTTTATTTTGATAGAAATAGTGTTCCTGAATATTTATTTTGTCTCAACATCTTATGAAAATTCTTATGTTTAAGGTATTCGAAGTTTTAGTGGAAGCATGGTATATTAGGTGCAAAAAGGAACAAAAAGATTGAAAAGAACGAAGAAGATGAAGCATGAGCATCACCAATAACCTTTGGCAATTCGCCGAAAGGACAGACTTCGCCCTTTGTTCCAGTGAAACCCTGAAGGAAGAGGATCAAAAAGGCGATGAAAGGAACAGTCGGCGCTTCACCAAATAGTTCCACGAAGCAGTACTATACCGCCCAATGGTCCAGAAAGTGAAGATGTTGTAGGCAAGCACTCAACGAAGATGAGACAGAAGAAGGGCGAGTCGCCGAGTCATTCGGCGGACTCGACTAACCTCGCTAAACTATCTGCTTTCATTAAATTTTGATGGCTATAAATACTAAGATCTTTATTACTTTTACAAGTTCTGAACCATTGTTATTATTTTCAGAATAGAATAGTATGTTTTTAGATATTTTCTCTCAAGTTTGGAGAGGGTGTTGTGGAAGACTTGAAGAGAGAACGATTTCATCTTCCCTAAGTTGGAAGTGGGTCTTCTACATTCTTCTTCCTTTGCTTAAATCAAGGTTTAATTTTTTATACCCATTTGATTTTAATATCATGTTAGGTGTATTTTGATATTTCTTGATATGTGGCTAAAAACCCCCATTCTTGGGTTGGGATTTAGGAAGTATGTGTTGAAATTGTTGTTGGGTCTTACTTGATAATAGGGTAGATGTATTTTAATGGTGGTTTCACCTAGTGGGTATATGTTAATTTAAGTGGTTTGTAATTGCAAATACAAAACCACCTTTGTGTTTTTGGCTTGCACGAGAGGGAGGTCACGAAGCCAAGACCACTAGACTGATGGCCTAATGAGTGGGTCGACATGAGGTTCAGCCTGATAGGGTGGTCTTCATGATGCAAATGGGTGTTCGAGAAGATCCCATTTGAAACAGAGTAAGTTGCCCGAGAGGGAACTTATTTCCTTTTAAAGCTTACCTAGTCACTATTCTCTTGGAAATTTCCTATTGAAGGCATGTACTCAACGATTTATCTCAATTTGTATTGAACTCACACCTCAAGAACATTTCCCCTTATTTGTTTTTCTTGTTAATTTTTGTTGTTTTTACTACTTGTGACAAAACCCCTAATTGATATTTAACACTTTTGTGTCACCCTCTATAATTTACCATATGTTTGTTCGTTAATGTATTTAGCTCCCACTAGTTAGAGCTTAATTTTATTTCTCTATCAATTCTCAAAACCAGTCCCTTGGGACACGACCCCAACTTTTAGTTAGGTTACTATATTATCGACAATCGTAGACAATCATACCATAGGTTAGTGTCATTGTTCACGATAAGCATCAACATGGCGCCGCTGTTGGGGAGTGGTGTTTTTTGGGAATTCGTAGTTAAATAAATTTTTTGACTCTTCCTAGTTTTAGTTATACTAATCTAAATTGTAGTTTTTTTTTTTGCTTGTGTGAATATCAGAACATGAATTAAGGATGGAAAATCCTTATTGATATCACATAGATCATCACCTTTTGAAATTATTGAACCTCAGGGTCAACCTCCAGACATTTAAACAGGAAGGGGATGAAACAATTCAAGAAATGTGGCTAAAGTTTCAAGCGGTTCTACAACTATGCCCATCTCATGGGATGATGGATAATGGGCTACTGGAGTGCTTTTACCGAGGTCTAGGACACGAGAATAGAAGTATAGTTGATCAACATGTCATGGGTAGCAAGCTACACCAACCCTATAAAGTAGTAGCAAAACTACTCGATGGCATGGTCGAAGCCAACAAAGAAGCAAAAAGAAAGAAGGAGTGGGACGCACTTAGTCGCCCAGATGGATGTTCTATCCTCCCGAGTCACGGAATTAGAAACACAAGCCATAAAAGAAGAAAAACACTCCTCCCTTTGAAGGTGTAAACATGGGAGAAAACAAAGAAACGTGCATGTTGATGAAGCTCTGTCACTCATTCAGCAAAAAGTCGAGGCACATGAGAAGATGTTAAATGAGATGAAGGAGAACATCAAAATGCTAAACGAAGTGTCAGCCTCTTACTCAATGACCATTCAGGTGCAAGATGCTCAAATCAACCATTTGATATCAGGCCATTACCCATCATTCGCCTAGGACTAGCCTAATTACAACATGGGCAACTCCAAGGATGAAATATAGTCGCTAACTTGCATCGTGCTGCGACCTTAACTATGGCATTGTTTGGGAGGCAACCCAAAACCCCATATTATCTTATATTTCCGTACAAGTACAAATAATAGTTTCTTAGTCTTACAGATTGAAGTGTGGTATATGGTAAAGAAGTGTAGAATGGCGAGTAGAAGACCCAGTCGGTGAGTCGCCGAAGACACCGATTATCAGTGCTATTTTGCGTTTGACTCAAGGCACTCTCTGAGCCTTGAATTTGTAAAACTCATCGAGCTCAAGAAGGATTTGGTGATTCACCTATCTGATCGGTGATATCGAGGGTCACAGTCGTTTGAACATGCATAGTTGTTGAGAAGTTTTGTTGTGTTTGGCGAAGCGTCGAATCACTCAAAAGTCAAAGCACTATCACTGAATAGGAAGGAACTTGAAAAGCCACGGGCCAACACACAAAATGATAGCTGATTAGTAAGTCGAGAGTGTGGGTTTGAGGTAGGCGCAATGGAATGCTAAGAGAAGTTGTACTGAGCTTGATGAATCACCCAGCAGTGAACCAAATGTCCCCAACATACCTTCTACTTTACGTGATGTTTGTTGAAGAATTCCAACTCGAAATAGCTGTCGAACAAGGATTATTCTCTAGCCCTATCTCTGTCATTCTTTAATTTGACCTCAGGATTATTGTTATATATTTGAGGACAATATTTTTTTAAATTTGTGGTAGGGTGAGGACCGCACCCTTTGTGCTGATAGTTGTGCTTCGTGTATATATTTGGGTTGTTTTGTTTTAAAATGTGTTAATACTGTTTTGTGTGAATGTTCGAGCTTGTGGCTCCTTTTATTTTAAAGTGCAAAATAATTTTGACAACGATTTTGACCCTTTCAAAAAATTATTATTGTTTTCGTCAATTTTCACCACCGCTTGTGTTGAAAGTGGTTGTTCTCATACAAATTTAAGTCTCTGTTTCGATCAATACCGATGACTTTTAAAGTGCTCTCAATTGAACGAACATGAATGTAAGGCTATGACGAGGCCAAATGAAGTAACATAGACAATATGTGAACTTTTTGCATCTCATTGTGATTAGCCATTTATCAAATTGATTCTCTTGTAATGATCGTTGCACACTAGCGTAAGTGTGTAGTCTTGTTTGACTTAAGTGTCGATGTCTTGTGTGATTTGCTTGCTTTTATACATGCATGAATAAACCTCGAATTTGCCATTTTGGTCTGATTGATTTAGAAAGGTGTCCTCTTGAGATGATCTTAGGCAACTTTAAAGAGTGTGAGCTAGATTTGACATACACCTCTTTTGTGGCCTGCCCGTGAGCGTGTGGAACTCTTTTGAACACCCT
Organism: Solanum chacoense; assembly: GCA_029582705.1. Lineage (NCBI taxonomy): Eukaryota > Viridiplantae > Streptophyta > Magnoliopsida > Solanales > Solanaceae > Solanum > Solanum chacoense. Next base: position 15,640 of record JAJOOP010000769.1, read on the forward strand.
TTGAGCCTTACCTTTTTTTGGAAGAACCTCGATGAACCCTAGACCTAACTTGAAGCACTACCTACAATCCTCTTAATTTGTGATTTAGTGAATATCCAACTTAGGCCAAAAGCATAAGTTGGTGGTGTGGTGAAAAGGAAAAGGAAAAGTCAAAAAGTGCAAGAAAAAGTCCCCCCTAACCAATGGTATTGCATAAGTTGAAACCCCTTCAATTCAATTAAAAAAAAGGAAGTACGAAAGAAATTGGGTTTCCAAGCAATCAATGAGGGTGAATAAAAAGGTGACTTAGAAGCACTAGAAAAACTAATCGATAAAGGAATAGAATGGAATGCCTTGAAGATACCACATCCCACGAAGAAGGATCTAGTAAGCCTAAATGACCATACCTTTGCACTCATTCTCATTACAAGCCTTAGAAAGACCTTTTTTGTTGTGAGTAAACCGAATCAAAAGTTGATTGGAAAATAAGGGCAAACCTATGGGTGAAACATGCATTGTGTTCCTCTTTTTGAGTGTGAGAGTTGCATTGGATTCCTGATCTTGAATTGATTAACCTCTGTGTGTGAAAATGGAATCATTTTTCATGTGAGGGCATTTAGATACTTTTTGTTGAGCTTGAACCTGCACAAGTAGCAAGTATTGCGAGCATGAGAGTCTTTGGTAACGGTGTGTCAGAACTTGAATCTTTGAGTACACAATTGATCATTGCATAAGTAAATTGAGTCTTGTTGTGTTCACTCATGATTGAGTCTTGTGTAGCGCTGTTTGAGTCACCCTTTTTGAACGACTGAACTCAAGTTTGCTTGAGGACAAGCAAAAGTTTAAGTTGGGGGTGTTGATGAGTCCACAAGTTGGACTCATTTAGGGCTTTATTTTTCTTGAAATAGTGTCCTCGAATGATTATTTTGTCTCAATATCTGATGAAAACTCTTAAGCTTCAAGTATTTGAAATTTTAGTGAAAGCATGGACACTTAGGCACAAAAAGGAACAAGAAGGCTTAAAATAACGAAGAAGCTGAAGAATAAGCATTGCCAAGAACCTTTGGCGATTCGCTGAAAGGACAGACTCCACCCTTTGTTTCAGTATGCAAAGCCCTGAAGAAAGAGGATAAAAAAAGCGACGAAAGGAGCAGTTGGCGCTTTGCCGAATAGTTTCGCAAAGCAGTACTATACTGCCCAATGGTCCAGAACGTAAAGATGTTGTAGGAAAGCACTCAACGGCTATGAGACAGAAGAACGAATAGTCGACGAGTCATTCGGCGCACTTGACTAACCTCACCGAAATATCCGCCTGCACTAATTTCTGATGGATATAAATACTAAACTATTTATTAATTTTACAAGTTCAGAACCATTATTAATATTCTCATAATAGAATAGTACATTTTTAGATAATTTCTTTCAAATTTGGAGAGGGTTTTGTGGGAGACTTGAAGAGAGAAGGATTTCATCTTCCCCAAATAGGAAGTGGGTCTTCTCCATTCTTCTTGTTTTGCTTAAATCAAGGTTTAATTACTTATACCCATTTGATTTTAGTATCATTTACGTGTATTTTTTTATTTCTTGATATGTGGCTAAAAACCCATTCTTGGGGTGTGATTTAGCATATGTGTGTTGATATTGTTGTTGGGTCTTGCTTGCTTATAGGGTAGATGTATTTTAATGGTGATTTCACCTAGTGGTTTAGTGTTTAATTTAATGGGTTCGTAGTTGCAAATACAAAACCACCCATGTGTTTTCGGCTTGCCCGAGAGGGAGGTCGCGAAACCAAGACCACTAGACTGATGGCCTAATGAGTGAGTAGACATGAGGTTTGGCCTGAGAGGGAACTTATGCGGCAAATAGGTGTCTGAGAGGAACCCATTTGAAACAGGGTAAGTTACCCGAGAGGGAACTTATTTCCATCTAAAGCTTTGCCTAGTCACTATTATCTTGCAAATTTCGTATTAAAAGCATGTACCTAAGATTCATCTAAACATGTATTGCGGTCACACACCAAGAATATTTCCCCATACTTGATTTTCTTGTTAATTATTTCTATTTTTACTACTTGTGACAAAACCCCCAATTGATATTTGACACTTTCTTATCACCCCCTTTAATTTACCATGTTTTTGTTCGTTAATGTCTTTAGCTACGATTAGTTAGAGCTTAATTTTATCTCTTTCAATTCTCAAAACCACTCCCTTGGGACATGACCCTAATCTTTAGTTGGGTTACTATATTATCGACGATCGTAGACACTCATACTGTAGGTTAATGTCGTTGGTCACGATAAGCATCAATTAGCTTCAGTCATGTTATGCTTCTATCGATTGTAGAACTTGTGTAGTCAAGTTTCAGTTTCCGAATGAGCCTATCCTAGAGTGGAAGTGGGAAATTCTATGCCTAAGGGCCAGTTTCTCTCATCTTCAAGCTTGTTGGATGATTTGAAATGGTTGCTTTTACCATTTAGTTAGGGTGAGGGATATTGATTCCAAAACCCCTACTCTCGAGTCGGTCCCCGTTGTGAATGAGTTTATGGAAGTGTTACCAGAGGGAAATAAACATCGGTATTGACCTTCTCCCAGATATGCAACCTATTTCTATTCCACCTTACCCTATGGATCCAACATAATTGAAAGAGTTGAGAGAATAATTGAAAGATTTGTTGGATAAGGGTTTCATCCGACGGAGTATGTTTTATTTGTTAGAAAGAAGAATGGTTCTTTTCGTATGTGTATTAACTATCGTCAATTGAATAAGGTGAGCATTAAGAATAAGTATCTTCTCCCAAGGATAAATGATTTATTTGCCAAATATCAAGGAGAAAGTTATTTTTCTATGATTGATCTCCGATCGAGTTATCACCGATTGAGGGTGAAAGAAGCTGACATTCTGATGATGGCTTATCAAACTCAGTATGGTCATTATGAGTTTTCTGTAATGTCATTTGGGTTGACTAAGGCTCTAGCGGCATTTATGGATTTGATGAATAGGGTGTTTAGACAATACATTAACATGTTTTTGATTGTTTTCATTGATGATATATTGATCATTTGAGGATTCTTGTGCAAATTCTTAAGGACCTACAACTCTTTGCTAAGTTTAGCAAATGTGAATTTTGGCTAGTGACCGTAGTTTTTTTTGGTCATATTGTTTTGAGTAAGGGTATTGAGGTAGATCCCAAGAAGATGGATGCAGTCAATAGTTGGCCTAGAACTCTAACTCCTTCTGATATTAGAAGTTTCTTGGGTTTGGCTGGTTACTATAGAAGGTTTGTTAAGGGTTTCTCTTCAATTTTCTGTCCATTGATGACTTTGACTCAAAAGAAGGCTAAATTCATATGATCCGCAGCGTGTTAGAAGATCTTTTAAGAGTTGAAATATAGATTAGCTTTTACTTCGGTGACGACTTTACCAAAAGGGACAAATGGTTTTGTGATTTATTGTTATGCCTCAAGAATTGGGCTAGGGAGAGTGCTTATGCAAAATGGAAAAGTTATTGCCTCTGCTGCAAGGCAACTTAAAATTCATGAGAAGAATTATCCAACTCACGACCTCGAATTAGCGGCAGTCATTTTTGCCTTAAAGATTTAGAGACACTATTTGTATGGAGTTCATGTTTATGTGCTTACAGACCACAAGAGTTTGTAATATGTTTTTAATTAGAAAGACCTAAATCTTCACCAAAAAAGGTTAATTGAGTTATGGAAAGATTATGATGTGAGTGTTATTTATCACCCCGGTAAAGCTAATATGGTAGCGGTTGCTCTTAGTCGGTTGTGTATGGGTAGTGTTGCTCATATTGAAGAAGAAAAGAAAGAGTTTGTTCAAGATGTTCATAGATTCGCTCGATTAGGTTTTCAACTAGTGGACTCCACCAAGGGTGTTGTTATGTTTCACAATGGTTCCATATCATTTTTTGTGGCAGCTGTGAAAGCCAATTTTTGTATAATTGAAAGAAGCGGTGCATAAGAAATCCGTTGAGGCTTTCTCCTATGGGGGAGATGGTCTTCTTAGATATCAAGGTCATTTATGTGTTCCAAAAGTTTATGACTTGAAGAAACAAATATTTTCAGAAGCCCATAGTTCGCGGTATTCCATTCACTTGGGAGTCACCAACATGTACTGTGATTTACAGGAGGTCTATTGTTGGAATAAGATGAAAATGGATATTGTGGGATTCGTGGCTAAGTGTCCAAATTATCAGCAAGTGAAAGTTGAGCATAAAAAATAGGGAGGTTTGTCCCAAGATATTAGCATTCCTACTTAAATGTGAAAAGATGTGAATATGGACTTTATAGTTGATTTGCCTCACACCTGGTGACAACATGACTCTATTTGGGTTATAGTAGATTAGATGGCAAAATCGGCTCATTTCCTTCCCGACAAAGTTTCCTATTCGGCGGTGGATTATGCCAAGTTTTGCTTAATGGAAATGGTAAAGTTGAATGGAGTGCCTTTTTCTATTATTTCCTATCATTGTACCCAATTCACTTCTCAGTTTTGGAAGTCTTTTGAAAAGGGTCTTGGTACTCGTGTTAAGCTTAATACAGTATTTCATATCAAAATCGATGGGAAGGCGTAGTGTACTATCCAAACTTATGAAGACGTGTTAAGGGCTTGCGTGATTGATTTTAAGGGAAATTGGGATGACCATCTGCCATTCATTGAGTTTGCTTATAATAATAACTATCACTTGAGCATTGATATGGCTCCATTTAAGGCTTTATATGAAAGGAGGTGTAGATCTCCTATAGGTTGGTTTGAAGTGGGTGAAGCTGCCCTGATAGGTCCCGAGTTGGTACATGAGGCCATAAAGAAAGTTTGACTTCGTAGAAAAAGGTTGGAAATGGCTCAAAATCGATTAAAAGTCTTATGCCGATATGAGAAGAAGGGATCTAGAGTTTGATATTCATGATTGAGTTTACTTGAAAATCCCACCCATGAAGGGTGTAGTGAATTTTTGTATGAAAAGGAAGCTTAGTCCCCGATATGTAGGCCCATATCAACTTCTGAGAAATGTTGGTAAGGTTGCGTATGAGTTAGATTTGCCAAATAAGCTGGCATCGGTGCATCCAATTTTTCATGTCTCTACGTTGACGAAATGTGTTGGTGATTGGACATCCATAGTTTCCTTAGAAAGTTTAGGAGTTAAGGAGAGTTTCTCATATGAGAAGTTCCAGTTGAAATTTTTGACCGGCAAGTCAAGAAGTTTAGAAATAAGGAAGTAGCTTTCTTAAAAGTGTTGTGGAGGAATCAATTTATTGGGGGTGCTACTTGGGAGGCCGAGGCCGATATGATGTCCTGATATCGTCATCTCTTTCCTTCTAATCCTATTCTAGCTTGAGATAATGAGTTCCTCTCAGTTTGACCTTTGTGTTTTAGTCATGTGTTTTATGTGTTTCCATAATTTCCTTATGTTATGCATGTTAATGAAAAACCTGTGTTTTGAAAGAAAATGACTTTACATGATTGATCTTCCTCATGTTGTTGTGCATTGAGTATGAGTTGCCTATAGACTTCATGAGATGAATTGATGAACATGTTTTAGCTATTCTTTTGAGAACAAATTTCATATAGGCTCCTTGAGATTGTGTAAACAAATTTTATATAGGCTCCTTGAGATTGTGTTGAGCATGCTTTTAGGTTGGAGAAGGTAGTTCCTCCTTGAACATGAGTAATTTCGAAATTTCATGCATATTGGGTTTCTAGATATCATTCCTACTTTCTTATGATGCATTGAGTATGTTTAGATTTGAGGAGATGTTTCCTCCTTGTCCTGTGCATTTCATGCATGATGGCCTGTTAGACTTAGTATCACCCCTCTTATGATGTTTTGAGAACGTCCTAGCTTGGAGTCGATAGTTCCTCCTTAGTTAGATGCATTTTGATGGGGTTTCATGGTAGGTTTGGTTGTTAGTACCTTTCTTACTCCTTTAGAGCCTGTTTGAATCTCATTTGAGGAATAATTATCCCAAGGGAGACATATTATTACTACCTTTATCTGAGAAAGGTATATGAAACAATTTCGGGAAAATTGTAGGTGCCAGCAACGAGGGCCACCCATGGCTCGTGGATGGACCATGGACCGTAGGTGTGGCCCATTTGTTTGCCTTCTCAAGAGAGGTCTGGAAGCTCAGGACCACGGTCTGACCAACAGGCCGTAGGTCAGACCAAGGTCCGTGGTTGGGGTCCGTATTTTACTAGCTAAAATTCTAGTTTCTGACCCCAACAATCATCCACCAGGACGAGCCATGGGTTAGACCACGGTCCGTCAACTGGGTCCTTTGGTGGGCAGTTGGCAGTTATTTTAGGGGAAGTTGGGTCTTTTCCCAATTAATTAGTTCCTATACTATATTGTTTTGCCTATGTTTAGGAACCCTATATAAGTATTTTCAACCCCCAAATTATCCTATTCACTTCATTCTTCCAAATACACAAAAGAAGTTCAAATCTCCTCTCTAAAATATTTCTATCTCTAGAAACTTGAATATGAAGAAGGATTCAACCTAGAGTTTCCTATCAAGTTCTCAATTCCTCCATTTAAGGTTGACATTTGGATTCAAGGTATGATAGTTTTCATTCATGGAGTTCTGAAATTCCTTAATTTCAAAAGGTAGAATTCCCCAATTGAGTTAGGGTTTACTTTAATTGTCATGGTTCTTTTTGTTATTTATTTAAATGATTGAATTATCATCTTATATGCATGAATTGATGAAATAATATGGTTTTATGATGTTTTCGCCTATGAACCCATGTAGTCCCCATGTTTTCAAGTTATGAATCATATGATGTGCGATTTTGAGTATCAAGCAAGAGTTTTATGAAATTAAGCATGTATTGCAAGATTTACATGAATTTATTATTAAATCCATATCTAACCCATGTTCTCTAAGTATTGATGATTGAAAGTTGGTTTTGAACCTCAAGAGGTAGATTATGGAATTTGATATGCTCAAATTACACCTCCCTAAAGAAGTATAAGCTATCATTATCAAGTAAAGAACCCAACTTGTAGGTTGGTGTCAATCCCACGAGG